>FIZT01047729.1:0-13076 GCA_900065295.1 Paracoccus marginatus
AGTTGGGAATTTCGAAAATTTCAGTTGGGATTTTCACTAATTCTCCTCCCCCTAGAAAATATCTTCGGTACGTCACTGCAGCCGATGTGCGAAGATAAGGTACCTAGGTATGGTAAGTAATGCGAACTTTTGAATAAGGAAGTGTAACAGCGTCTACCACGAGCACTTCGGACGTTTCATAGGGCCGTCAGTAACGCACTTTTGCTGAGGTTGGCACTTGACGTTACCGCAAATGACAGCAGCTGCAAAATGACGAAAACGACTTACATTACCTACTTAGATAATCAGGTATGCATTACGTCTCCGAGTCCGAGTTTAAAGTAAGCTATTTTTGGAAAAATGCTAATTTTTTGACTACCGAAATAGGCTATAGGCCTATACGTGTAAATTGCAGGGACTACACCATACCTGCTAGGCGATCGTCATCATTTCCAGAATAGACCGCACTCACATCAGCGCATGATTTTGAATTGCATACATTCGGGCAGCAACGTTTGTTTCCCATGCACTCGTAATCGCTAATGCACTTCGGTAGACAATTTTTGATCGATTCTTTGATGGGACAAAAACCTACTCCTTTGGCTAAAACAAAAAAAAAAAAAACACCAAATAAACATGTTACATTCAACAAACGAGGTAGGTACACTGGTACACAATGATACCAATACAGACCTCTGCGTATTGTATTGAATCTGGTGTACATACGATAGGTAGGTAAGTAGGTAGATAAAATGAGAAAAGTGAAGAACTTACCTGGACCTACATATCAGGTAGCAACTAGATAAGGGGTGCTAGGTACTTCGGCAATGCGATGCAGAGTGAACGATTTTTGCAGCACGAGCGTATAGCATTTGAAAATAAAAGAAAGAAAGTGAAAGCAAAAAGCAAAATAGGTATAGAGATTTATGTATACTATACAAATAAGTACATAGTATGTGCGAAGTAGGTACGATGACATACTTGCTGCGGAATCGGTGTATGTGATCAGGCACGCCATCATGGCTACGAGCAACGTTACTGTTCCGTCCATTTGCATCTGCGCACGTTGATTATCACGTCAACAACAACAGCCAAACGAAAACAAGATAGGTAGGTAAATTTAAAGCAAAAAACGTAACGTACGTGAATACAATATTAAGTATATCCTACCAACAGGTAGATTACCTGTTTCATTTTGTAGGTAGGTACATACATATAACTTGGGTACTCACCAAATTACTTACCTACCTATCTCTTTATATCAACCGCAATATCTGGCGCGAAAATCCAACAACCAACACTTACGAAATTCACTTTTACAACTTCAGCGACGCTACCGCGACCACATTTACCCGCAGCGTAAGTCGATTTGCGAAAGGAAACTCCGCGCGTTTACGTCTCGTCATAATCGCAAATCCACGTCAACGCGCCAATTGCCTAATGCGCCCTATTAATACTCGTCCTCGTCTGTACACTATTATAAATTAACGTACGTATTATTTCTTTCAATTTAATCAAATTTCATCAAGACCGCTCACAGTTTGATTAGCTGTAGCAGGCAGCTACTGCGATTCATGAACCTCGCTTTGCATAGTGTTGAGGTGACGATCACCCAAGTAGCGGCTAAAAAGAGTAGAACTGCGCAGCGATACCGTGCGACAATTGCGTTATTATTAGGTAGTAAAAAATACCCACTCGCATTCGCAATTCGGCTTTATCATGGTTTATGGGCGATGTTGCGAGTGCAGCTACAATCAACATACTCACGTACGTACTAACAAGCATAGCGTGTAGATCATGAATTACCCAGGAGCGCAGATTATCGTAAACTTCGTAACAAAATGTAACAGGTATGCAGTACTGGTTCTCTCAGCCAGTGGTGGCACCATCACCATTGTCCTGCTAGCGATGAAGGTACATAGTTGCTCTTAAAATGGAAATTTTTTCATTTTCATTCTTTGTACGAAACGAAAGGAAACCACTAGATACGAAACGCAACGATGACAATAAGGAGACTGGTAGTACAAATGTAATTGTAAAACTTATCGAAACGAAACGAAACAAAAACTACTTAAAAGAGATCATAGTAGTACAACAATAGACAGATTACATAGGTACTAGTTAGGTAGGTAGGTAGGCGGGTAGAGACCGAAAGAAGTACCAGGTACTCGATTAATACTACATACTATACAATATTTACATTGTACAAAACTCGTAATAAGTATCAGTATAGGCATCATAACTACACACGAATATACAGGACATACATAATATGCACTGTACGATTAACGTAAGTACACATATTCACACGCGTAAGTACATTTCTTTCACAAATGTACACAGGTACTTTTGTAATTAAATTTTAAAACAAACAAACAAACAAACAAACAAATAAGCAAAAAAATAAAATGATCAAATCAAATCGAATAAAACATCATAAAATAAAATGTACTTGAACTTTTTAAAAAAAAGAAAAAAAAAGAAAAAATACATTGAACGCAAATGTAACTTTACACCACAGCCAGGTGTGTGTGGTATGGCGCGGCGCGATGCTCGTATGTATCTTCTAACTACGTCTAGACGATTCGGATTTTTTCGAGCGTTCACCCGATTTGTCCCTATCTTTCTGTTTACTTTCTTGATCGCGATCTTCGTGATCGTACTTCGAACTTTCATATCGACTGCGTCTGCTGGAGCTACTGCGATCTCGATCGCCGCTGCTGTGAGAGTATCTCTTATGACTACGGCTGGACGACGAATAATCGCTTCCACTTTTCCAATAACCACCGCGATCGCGATAACTTCTACTACTACCGCTACTGCCACTGTACTTGTGCCCGTGGCGAGACGAACTGCTGCTACTGTTGCCGCCACCGCCGCTAGACTCGGCGTCTTCTCTTTGATAACCGCGACGGTGGGATTCGTAGCTCGAGCTGCGATGTCTGCGTAAACAAACGAAAATACCAAGTTTATTTAATTACTTACACGTACTTATGTAGATCTACCACTAACGAGAAATTTACCTGGTAGGTGAAGATTTCGTTTCGTCGTAGGATTTATGCTTTTTATACGTCTTGAAAGTGGAAGAAGAGCCTTTTTTATCGTCGTTCGACTCGTCGTTTTTATCGTCTTGTAGCTTTCTTTTCTCGCACGATCTTTTGGTATCTGGCACGTCAACCGGTAACGGAATGAGAGAAGGATCGGTACGCTGTATCGCCACCACAGGCGTCGGCGGTAACGGCGGCACGTACATCTGCGACGTCGGCGTCGCATACGTTAATCCGGCAGCCGCCTGCGAATATACCGCCGCCGTAGCGAGATACATTTGCGTCGGCGGAGGTTGCGCCATCATGGCGGCGTAAGGAGACGCGAAAGCGTACGGCATTCCCGTGTTGTAGGCGGTCGCGTCCGTCATCACAACTGTCCCTTCATTATTCGACATACTCGGCAGAGGGCCGAATTCCTCTTCCATTCCGGGGGGCGGCGGTTGTGAGATGACTGTTGCCGGCATTGCGACGTTACGACTGCTTTCTACCGAGACGGCTGCTGCTGTTTTGCGACGCGGATCACGATTCAATTTATTTTCTTCAACCGATTCCACTGGTACGGGTACAGGCCCAATTGGTACTGCTGCAGCAGCAACAGCAGTCGTCGCCGCCGCCGTCACTTCATCTCGACGACTCGATTTGTCTTCCATTTCAACGCCGGTCATCTCGCTACTACTACCAGGTTCATCGCTACTATTTCCAACGTTATCTTTATCGCCGTCGCCGTCCATGTTACTGACACAACTTTCGTAGCTGCTGTCGGTTTGACCATCTCTAGTTAGGTGGTTGCCACCGTCGTCGTCGTCGTCGCCGTTGTCGTCGTGATTGTCGCAGCGGTCGCCGTCGTCTATTTTGTCACCACCATCGCCGTTGCCATCGTCATCGTCGTCGTCCTCGTCGTCGTCGATGCTAATAACATCGCGACTCGAATTGTATGACTTATCTTCAAAAACTGTATCGTCTGCATCCTCGTCCGACTCGTCGACCGCGTTCTTTTTATACGCGTCGACGATCGGATCGATATCCAAAATGGTGGTCGATGGCTCACTGGTGCGGTTCTTCACTCTGTTGAGCAAGTTTTTCAACGTGGCTGGTAAAGTGACTTCGCTCGATTCGATATCGTTGAAGAAGTGCTCCGATGGACTGTACGGTTCAACACGATCTCCGTCGTTCTATAACATACAAAACGAAACATTACCATCTAGGTACTCGTTCGCGGTGCTACAAACGAAATACACATATGAGGGCACAGAATACCTATACAATGCATGTAAATTACTCGTCATTAACTTACAGCGTAACTCGATGAAGCACCACTGTCGTCTTGTTTAGCGTGGCTCGTTGAACGATTGTCGATGTCGTAATCGTCGCTGATTGCTTTACATTGTTCTTCGTCTAACGCACTCGGCGAGTAAGGTTCGTCCGCGTCGTCTGCTTCAACGTGGTCGTAGTCGTTGTTATCGTGCTCTTCTTCTTGCTCGTCGTCGTTATCAACGAGCTCATTCGGATCATCGACATCAACGTTGTTACTGCCAACCTTGCCGCTATCGTTATTGTCGTCATCGATTTCGTTTTCGTTTTCATCCTCTTCTTCGTCCTTCGGACTGTAAGGTTCGTCATCTTCGTTGATGCCTATAATACGATCAAAAGGAACGCGAGTATAAATTGAAAAGTGTGTAGCAAGGTAGTTACAGACAGACAGACAGACAGACAGACAGACAGACAGAGAGATGCGCGATAGTACGAATGATTTAATAGAATAGGTACTCACTAGCTGCGGTGGTGGTGACAGGTACACGCGGAGTTTGAACAAACACCGAAGTAGGAGAATGCGGCGGCGTGAAGCTGTCCGGTTGCTGCTGAACTGGCAGACGGTTCGATGCAAACGGTACGTACGGTTCGCTTTCTGCAGCGGTCTCGTTTAGCACCGACGAAGATGGTGCAAGATTCTGCTGAGACTGGAGGTGATGATGGTGATGATGATAATGCTGACGGGGGTTGTGATGGAGCTCGTGATGGTATCTTCGACGACGACTGCGTACAACTATGGCTAATAATAAATGTGGTCTGGAATCTTCGAAGCCGGGCCCGTCCAACGGCAGCAAAACCTGCGGTATCGGACTGTGACTGGCTAGGGGCATAACGTAAAAATCTTTGATGTTCGGTCCGGTGTTGCCTACGACCGCCAACCGATTCTTCGTATTCAAGTACGAATAGAAACTCAAATAGTTGAGCTGGTCGTCCGTGTCTGCCGACTCGAAACGCAACACCAGTATATCTTTGTTGCCCGATTTTTTCACTTTGCTTATGTAGTCCCACACGGTAGTCGGATGAATACGACCAACGCAATCGATACGTCCCACAGCGCTATTATCGCCCGAGTGAAGATCGTCGTCCAGACTTTCGCAGTTACCAGACACTTGTTTCAACACTACATTGAACTTGACAATCTCCGGCATTACGACCGTGCCCTTCCATACGTAAGCAGCACTATCGCTCAGCGGACTACGCCCGTACGGTGGCGTCTTAATGGTTACCGTCGACGTAGGCTCCATATCCGATAAATCTACGTCCACGCTTTTAAACGGATTCAACAAATCGGCCGTAATTTCGTCATGTTCAATTTTGACGAGCGCGTCGCTGTCGCTGTCGTTGCGTTCTTCTTTCTCGGCGGATACGACGACTACGTCGGCGGCTGTGATTTTATCGTCGACAACTTCATCTTTGGCAACGGTGTGCTCGGTTTTATGTTCGTCCGATTTGTCTCCTCGCCTTTTTCGACTCGTGCTTCTCGAACGCGCTTTTCGGTTTCGACTTCGGCTTCGACTTTGGCCCGCATCTCCGCCGCTATCGCGACGACTATGCGAACGTTTTTCGCTACTGCCGCCGCCGCTGCTGTCCGTTTTCTCGACGCTGCGACTGCGATGCGAAGACGACGCTGCCGGACTTTTATCGCTACGCACGTGACTGCTTTTATCTCGTCGGCTGCTGCTTCCGCTGCCGTGTTTCTCGCGTTCGGAACTACGACGACGACGACTACTTTTACTCGATTTATGCCTGTCTTTGTGATCGTGATGATGCTTGCGATGTTTCTCTTTAGTAGCACCCGTTGCGTCTTTGTCGTCAGATTTCCTTTTTTCGGACGAAGACGTTGCCTTTTCGTCTTTCGAAACAACGCCGCCGGCTGCTCGTTCTTTTTCTTTGCCAAAATAGTAGGGTAGCGTTTTTTTGCCACCGCTGTCTTTTTCTGGAGGTAAATCTTCGGGTTGTAAATCAGGTACTATTAGATCAGGTTTGCAAGGTGGCAACGCTCCCGATTCGATTTCCAATTCACCTTTGTGTGTTTTTAAAACCAGCACCTGAAACAATAGACCACTCAATATGAGTAAATAATATGATAACATGGAAAATCCGAGTTTAAACCGACCTAACGCAGCCGCGCCGCGTCGCTTACCTTTGACTGCTGCAAATTTTCAAGTTCGGTTTTTTTGATCATGTCGATTTCGTGTTTGGCTTCGCGTTGCCTCCATTCGGCCAGCTCGGTACATGCCATTTCGTCGGCCGTCAAACGAACTAGTTCGTAAGGCGAAAGAGTTTTTTCCAACGCGATCCTTCGAAATAGCGTATTTTGCGGCTGCCTTATGTTGAATAACAATTGCCGGTACTTCATTTTGTACTTGGATCCGGTATCTTTGTTGTGTAACAAGAAAATTTCTTCTTCCACCGACGATGCCAACGCACTGACCTAAAATACAAGCGCCAAACGGTGTTAATGAGAAAAATTCAGAGAAGAAAAAAGTTGAAGCGCCGACGGCGACTTACTTCTTCGTCGGTTAGCACGATATCGGACGATTGTTTCATCTTGTAGACAAGCCCTTCGCTCAAACCTTTTCGAGTTTTTGCCCTGATCGAATCTTGGTCCATGGTCGATGGAGCGGTGTCGTTTGTTTCCTTTTTCTTCGTTTCCGTTCGCTTGGGCTCAGCTTTCTTCGACGATTCCACTTTTTTCTTCTTGTTGGATGAGGAGGAAGCGTGCGCGGTAACAACACCGTTACTAGAACCAGTGCCGGTTACGCTGCTGCTGCTACTGGTGCGACCGCCACTGTCACCGGTACCGGCGACAACCGATGTAGTCGCGACAGCAGTCGTGACATTCGTAGGCAATGATTTTTTAATATTAGTAGCACATTTCTCATCCGTCGGCTGCGTAAACAGAATATACACATTAGCATTAAGAGAACTGGATGATGTGGTAATCAATCGCGACTACGAGATGAAAAAACAAGAAGGAAAAATAATTTCGCGGAAAAGATACTTGTATGCGCACACCCAACGACTCACCTTGGATGGTAACGGTTGTACCGGAATAATTTTTATTTGCCTTTGCTTATTTATATCTTTCGATTTGAGATCGTCTCGTTTAAGTGGAATCGATGTCACCGCAGTCGCTACTTGATCCTTGACGGCGCCGCTGCCACTAGTCGTTTCGACGACGCCTTTCTTTACCATGAACTGTTTCATCAAGATTTGTGTCATTCCGTCCGTCGATGCAGACTTGGTCGCCGGAACTGTTCGCGAAGGTGTAGCTTTAGCAACTCCTCCAGCGGCAGTCGCCGCAGCCACCGTCGGTTTGGTCGTCGCTGCTGCTACCATTTTCGCGCTTTCTTTACTTTTGAACGGAGGACTCTGAAGTTTTTTTGGTATTGGTTTCGCGAAAGTTGACGCGTAACTAGGCCTACACGTCGGCAGCGCACTCGGCCTGTCAATTTCGTAGGATGGATTTTGTAATAGCCAATCGTTCAAATTAGCAACCACGGGAGCTCGAAAACCTATATTCATAAAATATCGTACACATCAATCAAGTAAGTAAATTTAATCAGGCTGATTTTCAATTAACGAAGAAATTACCGCCAATACGATGACCGCTCTTTCTTTCTATCACCGTGATTCTTCTGTCTTCGGAAAGCGGTATTCGTTGTCCGCTGTTCATATTATGCAACGACTTGGCGACGTATGAAAAAATGCAATCGGCGCCGCAGTAAACGCCATTCGGTATCGCCTCCTTCTCTTTGCATTCGACGCAAAACGACGAAGCGGCAGTTTTGTCGCAATTTGGAACTAACGACTTCCTTCGTACCGTTGGCTCGCCACCGACCATCGGCGAAGTACTTTGTAAGGCCGACGACTTGACCACGCGGTCACTTGATCTAGAAACACAAGTCAACGATATACAATATGTAACACATACCACATACTACATACAAAGACTACAAAGCTACAAGAATACGTCTGAATGCACTTACTGGTCGTTAGTGCTGGGAGTGGCACCGGCGACGTTTCCAAATTCGGATCTGCCATGACGACTGGCTAATCTAGATGCGGTACTTTTCAACGCTGGCAGTTTCGATTTACTTTCGCGTTCTTTCGCAAATTTCTCTTTTCTACAATTCGGACACAGCCATTCGGTACCATCTTGCTCCATTTTTTCACCTAAGAGCCGTCGAATAATTAGCACATTGTATTCGAGTACGTGTAAATCAAAAATGCACCCACCGATTGCTTTGGTAATGCCGACGCATTTGCCGTGGAACCAATTATCGCAAGCGTCGCAGCAGATCATGAACCTGCACAAACAAAGTAGCGTATAGAATGGTTGGTCAAATAAGCGACGCGACACCGTACCTATTCAAAATGTCTACTTGTTCATTACTCGTTGTACGTACCTGTTGTTGTGCGGCTTGTTGCACAAGCACCACAGCTTATTAGGATCGTCTTCGCATTCGCCTTCGCCTTGACTCTTCTCGCTGTTTTCTGATTTGTCACTTTTACGTCTGGGCAAACCGAGCGCACGCAAAGAATAAATAAACGAATACGAGTAAGAAAGATGCAAACACAAAAAACCAAATACCTTTAGTATTTAACGTCAACGATCAAATAAATAATTATAATCATATTTTTACCTAGCCGAAGGTGAATTTTCATTATCCGAATCTTCTAAATCCAAGTCCAGATCAAAATCTAAATTTGATTCGTAATTGCTATTATTTCTCGATCTCGCCAACAAATTAGACGCGCTCGTGGACGCGCTAATGTCAACCTATCGACAGGGTAATTTTCAAATCATAATGGCTCGTCTTCCGCATCAAACTCGATAGGAACCGCCGATATTCACCTGATCTTCATCAGCGCTGTTTTCCAAGTCGCTCAACAATTTATCGTCGTCCGATTGCGTAATTCTTTCCATTTCTTTTTGTAATTCCACTTGCAAATGTAACTGGTCGAGTATAGCTTCACCGTTTTCTAGCGCCGACATACGTTTCTCGATATCGGCCGTTTGTTCATCTGTAATCAAACGCGGATAGAGAAAAACTCGCGACGGAAAACTCCGAACGAAAAGCAATGCAACGAACCCATGCTAACAGCAAGTTGATTATCTCTCGAGAAGGCGCCGGCCGATAGGTCGCCGTCTTCTGCGTTAATTTTACGAATAATATCCGGCGTCGAGAATAACTCCGGTCCAAATATTTCTGACTTGACCGGAGTGATGGATCCTTTGCGGGCGTTATCTTTTCTTACAGCACTACTTGAAGCGTCTGACGAATCTTCAAAATTTTGACTAGATTTCGCCACAGCTCCGCTCTCGACCATTTTCTCGGTCGATTGATGGTTCACATCTGCGCAAAATAGCGCGAAAAAAATCACAGTGGAAACATTTACACAATAATAATCGTCGCATTTGCTAACAACGAACTCGATAAAATGAAGACATACCGGCGCCCTGTACACTAGAATCTGATTTCTTAACAAAATTCAATTTAGACTGTATCAACTGTGGATGCATTTTCAAACTGGACAAATCTTTCGAAAATGATAACGAAGTTTTGTTGCTTCTCTTATCGTTTCTGGTCGGCTTGAACACTTTGACACCATCCACTTCGTCCTGCATTAGAGAAGGCAGAGGAATGATCGATTAGTTCAAGTTACGAGTAAAGAAGCACGACATGCGATTAGCGCGTACCTCCGTTACAATTCTTTCGGGAACCACCACTTCATGCTTCGAAGTACCTTCTTTGGTTTTCCTTCTGGCTTTATGCGATACAGATGAGAATGAAGACGAACGATCAGCCATCTAAACGGAAATAAGAACAATAATTGTCGCCGAAAGACGCAAAACGAAATCAATCACAAACGATGCGAGAATACTAACATGGTGCGACGAGCTGCTGATGCCACCTTTCAACGGTACTACTTTATTACCGGTAACCAACTTCGCGTTGGCTTTGCCTTGTGAGACGTGTTTCTTTTTCGAAACGTTTTCGGCGTTACTCTCACTCGCAGGCAACGATACGTTGATCTAAAGAAAACGAAACACACGTACATACATTAATTGATGCGATGACTACAGACGTGGAGAACAATATGTACAAGAGCGTACGTTAGGCTACTTACAACTTGAACGTTTTCGGGCATTGTTGTTTCTACATCTTCGTTAAGAGTATTCGCTACAGCTACGACATCCGCATCTAAAGAACAAGTAAATACTACTATGAACACGTGCACGTGAAAGAATTAGACGGGTCATACACAACAATCGAGTTGCGGATTTCGTACCTTTCTGCGAAGAAATACAGCAACTGTCGTTACCTCCCACCTTAATCGTCAACATGGTGGCTACATCAGAGTCCTGCAACCAATAAAATAATAAGTACCAACGTACATTATGCACAGACATTGACTTAAAAACGAATAGTAATGAACTGCCGATGTCGATGAGGAAAGGGAGTCATAATTCATCACCTGTACGACAACATTTGGTAATCTCTCGCCTTGGTTTTGTTTTCTACTGCCGTAAATATTTGTGTAACAATGATCTAGGTGTACCCAATCGTCCGAGTCGTCGTTCAATTTCAGCGTATCTGAAAAAGTTGAGGGGAAAATGAACGAATTGGAATGGCATTATATCATGTACTAGCAAATATACCAAGCTAAGTAATCGCTACGTATGTAATCAATAACTACATAAATGGTTTACCCATAATTAACCAGATATTATAATGCTGATGATTAAATAAAATTGTGATCACATTGTTTACACAAATAGCGTGAAATATCTAGCGGTAAATAATAGAAAAACAACTACAAGAGAAAGTTTACCGCAAAATCGATTGGAAAACAAAAAAAGAAATACGTAATTCAACTTAAATATCCTACCTAAAACACCCGTAACGTCATCTCCTAATATTTGTTTTGCCTTCTCCGAATGCAGAGCGGTTTCAACTTGTTTTAGCTGTTCCGGTGCCATTACAGAGAAAGCATCTACCAACGTATCACCTATCTGTCCACCTATTCAAATCAATACGCCAAGTAGGTAATGCTGCTATCGAATTTATATATTCAGTAAAGCGCGATGTTATATAAATAATTAAGTGCGGAAAAATTTTTCAGCTGACAAAAATAATTCGAATCGTACTACATTATTGTACATAACAAAACGATTATCATTCGACGAAAGCTATCTGCCGATAACTCCGCGCGATTGGTGATCGTAAACACTACGAAACGAACAGATATATGTAAATATCTGAATCGCTCAGATTATCGATACATAGTAGGGTATTAATAGGGCTATTTAACGTACCGTCACCAGGCACGGCGTGCATATTCGACTGCGTAGGTGACTGAGAAATTGGAATCTCCAACTCTTCGAAAAGTAAATCCAAAAACTCGGACGAATTTTGCGTCGGTAAAGGCGGCGTACGCACCGTAGAAGAAACCACAGAATCCGTGCCAACGTTTCTATCGGCGGCGTTCCCAGACGGATAATACCCTTCGATGACTAAATTTACTTTTCGACATTGTTTTCCTTTGTTGTCGGTCGCCTTATCGTCTTTTTCGATCGGAATGTTTTCCGTCTGAGAGTCCGGTTCGTTTGTATTCTCAAATCGAATCACACTGACCGCTGTTCGACTCTGTTGAGCTGCAATCGATACACAGCGCGTTAAAATTAAACTTGATATTTTCCGCGCCAAAAACAGGATACAGATAGATAATTGGTCGTTTTACTTACACAGAACTCGTTCCAACGTTAGAGGATCTACGGTAACAGTTCCATCGCCGTTTACAATTATCACTAACGTATCGCTTTTATCTTCGTCCTCATGTTCGATGAATCGCGAACACGACATGTCTACAAAACGGTCAATGGATACATAACACCGACGATAAATTCAATACACGCGTACTTAATCGCGATCAACATCTAATAAACAAGTACGCCGACTACAGTTATCCGCTTATAGCACTTACCTCGACTAGAGATAATGACAAAAAGTTAGCATTGCACGCTTGACAGATTGTTTTGGTTTGAATACGTACATAAAATAATACGAAGTAGTGAAGAAAAAAGATAGAAACGAACACCATCTAATCGTAATCAGACTAAAAACACATTTGCTCACTTCATATCTAGGAGGAACGCGTAAGTTTTTCGAACTTGAAGGCGTTTCTGAAAATTCAGTCGCCAAATACCGAGTACGTCGGGGTGTATCGATATTCCGAACAATTTATTACATTGGTAATAACAAAACGCGAAACTCGTAATGAATTTACACGTTAATCGACAGTTCACTAGGTAGATTAAAAACTCATAATTAACGACGCCATCTTGATTAAAATGTATTCAATGCGCGCACACAACACACGGATCATAGACTAAAATCCTTCGACTAGATAGTTTGTTTACAATCTTTACATTGCATCATGATTGGTTGTGACGTCAAATTGTGATTAGGCATACACCAATCGATGAGACAGTTTCATTTTTCAGAATAATTTCAAAAATTTGAATTTTTTAAATTTTTGCGATGATTTTTTTCCAACGATTCCTGCCCGTTCGCGGCGAGCACAATTTACGAAGTACGTATCAACTAGCGTACACAACTAGCTTTTACAGAGCTTTTTAGGGTTTCGCTCTAAAAGCGAACCCCTTTTGTATTCGTTTATTCTCCTTCAGCTTTCTTCATCAAACCAATCAGCGAACGTTGTTTTCAG
>FIZT01047736.1:0-12907 GCA_900065295.1 Paracoccus marginatus
AAAATTTGAAAATAATTAAAAAAAAAAAAAAATTTTTAAAAAAAAAAAAAAAAAAAAAAATGAATTAGGTACATCTACATACGTTGAAAAGTAGTTTTAGAGATTGAAAAAAAAATAAAAATTCACTCAAAAAAAAAATGAACGAACATTTAGCGTGCGTTTGAGACGCTCCGTTGAGTTGGGATGTACATGTCTCCATGCACTTTAAACTTTTCCGATGTCCGACCTCTTGCACGGATTAAAAAAGTATTACCTCTACGTTCAAATAATTGACGGTTTCGATATAATATGTACCACTACGCGATAAGACCGTCCGTCGACTTTCCTCCGCCCCTGATCCCCTCCCCATCCTACCCCCATCTCATCAAGACTAGAAAAAGTTGCACGATATCGTCGTGCTATACTGTCACCGTCACTTCATAATCTTCGCTTCGCCGATGTCGATGTCGTTGTCGTTTTACCGTTTCCTCTCCAACACACTTTGCTAACCGAGTGAAACCTTTCAAAATGGGTATTTTATCGGTGACCGAGGGAGGCTAAAACCGCTATATATTGAACGATAATTACGAGAAAATAAATTTTTCACGGTATTTTAATCGCGTTTTATGATTTTTATTTCGTTATTTTTTTTTAGAAGTAAAAAACTATCTATCTTCAACACTTCGACAATAATTGGTACCGGACGTCGTGTGAAACGATGGTGAAGTTTTCACAAAGCTGACGAAGCAGCTAAATAACGATTAGTTCGAGAGGGAAACATTGCTCGAAACACGTTTGTTGCATTGTATCGCCAATGCTGGCGAGCGAATTTGAATGTGTGAATAGAATTGCATAATCGGTACGCCGTAAAAACGAAAGCGACAGATTAAAATTAGGTGTTAATAAAATTGCATAACCGGTACGCCGTAAAAACTAGAGCGAACGATCAAAATTAAGGAGCAAACATAGAAAACTTATTCGGTGATGATGAATATTATTCCACGATTGTTTTTTATTCATCTATATTATTACTCATTCATATTCCATTCACGCAAGGTCAATGCTCCCTCTTCTTTATAAGTACTTACACCTTCATTCCAAAACAGAAAATTGAAGTGATCCGATGGCAACAAGGCAACAACATATCGCATCCATCAATTCATTAATTCATTTTCTAAAAGAGAAAAAAAAACAACCACATCAATCATGAGAATTTCTAACCTGAAACCAGCATACCAATCACAAAATATACCTGCTCATACTGCAAACACCTCGTAGATATCCCACGTCTTACTCGATGTGAACCGATATATGAAATATAAATTAAATTATGACCGTTTCAAAGATTCCTTCTCCTCACTTTTCACATAGCATCATCTTAACAATTACAACGTGCTCCGAGTACCAAACGCAGTAGAAACTTTTCAATTTTCATTCACCATGCCACTCTTTATCAGCGAGGACACGGTATCGTGTATGAGAAATGCATTACACAAACTCTTGTACGTTCATTCCTCACATTTATCCACCGAACTGCTGAGCAGAAGAACTTATTTTCACAAAATAAATCAAATGCGTGCATGAAAAAAAATTATCAACACCAAAAAACTAGAAAAAAAAACAAACTGGCTTAAAACTTGGTAATAAGCCTTAAGCCTTGAAGAATTGAAAATTTTTGGAAAATTGACAGATCATGAATAACTGACAAAATTTGAAAAATTAGCAAATTCTGAAAAATCAACAAATATTTCAAAAAATGGTAAATTGGGACAGTAATAAATTTTAAGAAATCGGCCAAGTTTGGAAAGTCGACAATTTTGAAAAAAAAAAAAAAACAATAAATCTTGAAAAATTGATAAATTCTGAGAAATCGTCAAAATTTGAAAAATTGGTAGATTCTAAGAAATTTATATATTTCGAAAAATGGTAAATTTTGGGCGGTGATAAATTTTAAAAAATTGTCGAATTTTAAAAAACTGATGAGTTTTGGAAAATTGACAAATTTTGGAAATTTTTCTTCTTCCATCGATTTCCATATAAGATACCTATGCAGCGTTAACACGAAATTCAAGTAAGCACTTATTGATAAAGACGTATTGATTATTCTCACACATGGTACAAATATACTCACTCGTAGAAAATTGGAATAGGCAACATTGGCGATCCGTCAACTAGCTATAAAAAAGGAATGACGCTCGCTGAGAAAAAAAAAATAACTTACGCCGCAAAGTAATGAGATAAAATAATTGACAAAAAAAAGATAGACGGAGCAACCAGCGTCGGCGGCCGAGCGCGCTAAGACGCGACACGTTAAAGTACTACTAGGCAGCGAGGGGGGAAAGCGGGTAAATGCGAAGTATGTACAATTCGATGGTGCAAAATACGATACCGAAGAAAGGTCGTTTTCTTTTTCAAAGAGTCCGTTGTTCGAGTATTAAAAGGAAATTGCCTTTTTTCGAATTGTCAGAGTCGACAATGGAAGATGATCGAAAACCCCTCTTCATTTTACGGGGCGCGCTTTTATCTGACAACTGACGTCGAATTGACGATTGGTTTAAGCCGAATTACTGTCTTGTATAGTTTTTTTCCTCTTCCCATCCCTTCTCTCGGCGAACATTTTGCCAGCTTCCATACTCGCTCCTCTTTTTCTATCATTTTGCCCGACTACATGTAGTAGCATTTGTGTGCTGCAGCTTCTTCCTTTTTTTTTTTTTTTGTCTTCGTACGTATAGGTACTTTTGTCATCGTCGTCGTCGGTTTTGTTACCATTTTCTTCTTCCTCTCTCTCGCGCGCGTACAACGTTCACTTTCTCTTCGGCGTATATACAACAACTGATGCCTACATTCTGTCTTTTTCGTTTGTCTGTAGTAGGGACTTTTGTAACTGCGGCGTGATCCTATTATTGTGCGAAGGTATATCGTCGACTCGCAGCCGTCCATTTTTCCTGAAACATTGCTCAACTAAATCGTATAAACAGATTTAGAGCTGAACTTTTCGCCTTTGTGGGTGTTGTATGATAAAGCAAACGAAAACTACGCCCGCGTTTGGAGATGCGAAGACTGCTCGGAATACAACTTGTCTTTTATTATCCCTTTTTCCACAGTGACCTGTATTCTTCTTGGCAATAACGAACTGAAGCGAGAGAAATGACCTTGAACGAGCTTATATGTTCGAAAAAATACTTTTTAAAATTTTTTTCGTGTTCGAAATTCTGTTGAAGTGAATTTTGTGGAATTTTTCTGTTTTCTTGAAAATGGTATTTTTCAAGTCCAGTCAACTTCGATCAGAACAAAAATTGATCCGAAAAGACATAGCCTCGTTCACACCCTTGAAATCGAAATTTCACGAGGCTGATATACCTAATGAATTTTGACCAATTTTTGAAAATGACTTGAGTGATTCATTGCAGAGGTGACCACTACAAAATGAGTAAACTGTGAGGCAGAAATCTGAAAATTGTGGCTCATAGCCTGAAAACGGCCTCTTGAGTCGAGTTATTCAAGGGCCCATGTTTTTTAAAGGCAAAAAAAATGTTCCAATTTCGTTCATGCTCAAGTGAGTGATTACTAATTCCAAAAAAAAATTTCAGCTCCAGGAAACTCCAAGGAACGAGTCAAAATTTTCTTTGAGGAAGACATTACTTTGAAAAGCCATTTTTCATCATTGGGGGTAAGAAGAGTCAAAGTCAGTTTCCAAGACCGAACCACCATCCTCAATTGGCTATGCCTTTTTGATTTTTGAAAATTTGTTCAAAAAATTTTAGGTGCCCAATTTTCGATTTCATTGAAATAGATACAAAAAAAAAAAAAAAATACTAATTTACCAAATTTTTGATTTTTTAAAATTTCAGCAAGTAAGCACCTACTCTTGTTTTTTGATTTTGTTTACAAATTTTGGTATTGAAAAAATATGGTTTCTGAAAATTCAATTCTCAGCAAATGTCAAGAATTTTTCAGTCTCACAAGAAAGGAAAAATCAGAAAAAAAATCAGAAAATGAGATTTCTCGATGAATTGGATTTCCGCACCAATCTTCACAATCCTCCCACGATCGAATCCGAAAAGAAAATTTCTACCGATAAAAATTCACTCGATGTTCCATCCCGAACGCATAAATAACCCCTTAATACCCGCAGATTTTTTTCTATAGTAAATATTTAGCTTGATAATACCTACACGAACTTATACTACACTCAGTGTACTTAGGCTGTAGTAAAATTATTCATCATTAAAACGTAATTTATTCGGCGGCGTTTTACGCGGCGCTGCGCCGTAAATTATACATATTCTTTTAACCTCTTTCTCGAGGAGCGCGCAGGTAGGTAAATCAGTAAGCGCAGCTCTATGTCTCGCTTTAAAATTCACTAAAAAGTACTTAACGGTATTTTCAACGACGTCGTTGTCGTCATCATCGTCGTCGTCATCGCGGTCTTTATCTGTAAATACTATATCCGCTTATAAAAAGAGTAATAAGAGCGAAATAAGAATAACAGCGTAGGTGAAAAAAAAACCGCGACGAGTAGGACGATCAGGGGGTAAAAATGAAATAAAAAAATACTCGCGTGGAAAAAAAAAGCGCAAGAAAGTTATAATAAAATTACAGCTTCCAAAGTCGCGTAACCTCCTCATTACTTTTAACATACCCGGAAAAAAGCTGCAACTTTCCATCGTAGGAGCCTGGGCGCTGTTAAAATATAGGTATATTACGCAGAACGATTTTTATTACATTTTCATCTCTCCTGCTCCTCTCGTCCAGCCAGCGTACGTAGGTATACCTCTTGACCCATAATACCACCGCGTCTTCGTCGCACCAAATAGTAGTATACTTACGTACACCAACAACGCGTATAAATCATAATGTAATTTCGATGTCGCAATTCAAGCCTTACCGCGACGCTGCTCCCGGTCGACAGAACTGGACGAGGAGTGTGGTCGGACAGAAGAAGGGAGTGAAAACGCATTTTATCCCGTGCACTTTTCTCTTATTCGTTTCGAATTTTGTTGGGGAAAAAAATACGCGACTCGCTGAGGATATAATTATTCCTCCAAGAAGGGTCTGTTGTCCTCGAGAGTTTTTTCATTTCATTTTCTATTCATTTACAGCGTTGGCTCTTGTATTTCATTCCAGGCTATGCTGAAGGACACGATAGTTGCTTGCGGTAATTTTTCATTTTCTAGTCTCACTCGAAAGATAGAAAATTATCATTCTGCGGAAGAAAAATTTTCACGAATGACATAAGTCGCATATTTAAACATACGAACGAGCTGAAATCACACTCCAATCGTTCAACTTCACCACAACCCTATCAGCGTGGCGATGAAGGGCCCCAAAAAATGTACAGAAACGCCAAAAATTACTACCCTGACGAGTAAACATCGGGGGTTTACAAAACCTTCATACACACCATGTAACTGAAAACAACCGTAACCAAACCGATTTACTTTCCACTGGATGAATTTACATGCAAATGTTACGACGACGAACGAGTATGTAAGTACTTTAAACGTTGTTTTATATTTTCCACCCGTGTAGCCTGCTGTACTCCTCCGCCCCTCCTTCCCTGGCAAGCCAAACCGTACTACGTACAATGTTTCACGAATTGCATCAACGTGTACATAGGAAGGTAGGCAGATGGGTTGGTACGTACACCGCGGGAGCTAAACGTAAGTACTCGCACAGCGTATACATCTCGAATGAGCGTATCCGCGCACATTGAAATAATGAACGAACACGTTTTCCACTACTTATAATACCAGTGTATAAAAGATAAGGTAAATAACAATTTCGAGTTTTGCATATTTTTGCATACACTACACGCTCGGAAGGAGCCAGCTATGGGGCTGGCGTTTACCCAGCGAGCTTGGAGAGTGTGGAAGACGAGCGAGCGAGGTATGTAATGTACCTATGTGCAGCACCGATGGAGCGATGGAGACGAGAGCGGGCAAATAGCGTGGCATCGGCGGTGGTATACTTAATGTTTACGCATATATATGTCATCTTCTCGAGCTTGAGATAAAACGAGTAAATATTCTAATGTTTTCTTAACAAGAACCCCCTCCACCTCTAACCCGACTACTCGCCCGTTTCGATACGTACTTTTCTATACTGCTGACACGCCGCACTTCATACCTATTAAAATCTATGGCGAGTTGAAAAGAGGAAACTATCCGATATACATACGAAGTACGAACAGTACAGCCAGAATGACCGCGTACTTACCTCATCAGCACTCTGTTAACGAGCCATGTCTTTCTTATCTGCAGCAGTTTTCAAAACTTGATTGTTGGGCTCGGTTGAGGTACTCGTAACATGGTTATGATGACTTGACGGGATGAATCAATTGAACCGCGTGTTCAAAGTTGGTTGTTTAATCTCTCTGACGCGTTCCTGTAGAAAACAAAAAAATTGGAAAAGAGTAAGAAAAACGAAAAATTCGAGCAAATGGCTATTTTATTGAAATATGATTGCGCAGAAATTCAAAAAAATAAAAATTCCAAATCATTGTAAGAATCTGTGAAATTTTTGAAAAATTAAAAAAAAAAGAAATAATTGGAAATTTTTAGAAAATAAAGAGTTATCTATTTTAAAACCCGAGAAACACAAAATTGAAAGAAATGAAAATTTCAAAGTTTTGAAATGTTCAAAAATTCAAAAAATTCAAAACGGTAATAAAATTTTTCAAAATCAAAATTTTCAACAAAAAAATTAAAAAGTTTGAAAAATTGGAAAAAATTGAAAAATTAAAAAAAATAAAATTTTTTGAAAAATTGAAAAACATTAAAATTTTTGAAAAAATGAAAAAAATAACTGAAAAAATAAAATTTTTTAAAACATTGAAAACTACTGAAAAGTTGAAAAAATAAAATTTTGAAAAATAATTGAGAACTTTTGACAATTAAAAAAAAAAAAAAAAAAAATTAAAAAATTGAGGAATTGAAAAACATTGAAAAATTTTGAAAGGCATAAAATACTGAAGAATTACATCCATAACATCCGCGAAACAATTCGAATCAAAGGTGCACAAAACAGAAAAACAAAATATTCCTTCAATTCACCGTCACGATCAAAAAACAAAAAAAAAATTACACCCAGTGCGGCGACGTGCCTTATGCCTAATTCTCTGGTATTTCCCGCTCTACCCCTTCAGCCACGCTCTTTTGATCATTCTCAGCACGTTGCCTGAGGCGCACCACACAAAACACAACCTAACACAGCTCCAAACCGAGTCTAAATTTCCCCTTCAAATGATAACAATGCCTTTGATGTGTTTTCGGTTACATCAATCGTCGATACTGTTACACTCGTATCAATCGACGAGAAAAAAATAAAGCTACACGGATTTCGATACACCTCCTCATCAAATGAATCGAACGAACCGGAACGTTCACGTTGCCACGCCGAAGAAATTGAACCAGAGCAACCAACTCAAAAAGAGGCGAGTTTATTCGAGGAAAAGTTCATTTCAACAAACCTTTCTAACTGAAAATATTTGACTGATGAAGAAAGCATTTGGGGGAAAAAAATCGGCCTTTGGAAAAACGAAAAACATGGCGAAATCCCCGCGCAGCATAAAAAGAAATCTGCGATATGGTAGGGTAGGCAGTATTTTATTCTCTAAAAACACGATGCTTTGCAGCTGATCCTGATCGCTGTTCAAAATGAAAGAAAAATTTCGCCTTAATTTAGCCATTAAAAAACTACCAAAGCATACCATTCCACTTGACCGAATATCGCCAGATGGTTATCGAATTCGAAATCGATACGAATTTTTTAAATTATTTTTTTTTTTATTATTAACAAATTAGAAGCCAGCTTCGCTTTTTTTTTCAGAAAACTTCCGCAGGGTTCACCAGTCCGATTGTTCGAAGCAGGATTGTGTTCGCACGAGGGTGTTATTTCAACACAAACGCGGAATCCACCAGTCTGAAAATGCGAGTAAAAAATGCCCGACTAGATTCAAATCCGTCGTCGAGTTTGTTGTATAAATTTTCGTTATTTTCGAAAAGTTAATAAAGAAGCTCGAGGGTCGTTTAATTTCGCGCGTGTATTTTTGCCGTCGTTTCTACCCGATTAGAATACTCTCTGCGACTAAAGATATACCCATCAGGATAGGGCTGGGATTTCCGAAAAAGGCGCGAATAGATAAACAAGAAGAAACCCATCACGCTAGCGAGGTTTGCCTACAAGCAAAAAATACTTAAACAGTGAGACGACCAATTCAATGGATTGTTTTTGCCCCTCGAACCTTCCTCTGGACACCTCTCTCTCTCTCTCTCTCTCTCTCTCTCTCTCTCTCTTCCGACAAAACTCTCCAAACAATAAAGCTGTTTTTTACTACACACTATCGAACTAACCTTTGGTGTTTCTTCTATACCCCAGTTCACAAAACGAGTGCTGAAAGACGAACGAGGAGCCGTGATAAACGCAGTACGCACACACACAGATATAATTTTGTTAGTAAAAACGTCGTCGTTACTCTGTACACGATGAATAAATCTATACACGCTGGAAACTTCGTAAACGAATCTCGCAGAGGCAGAAGAAAAAAAAGCTTACCCTCAAGTTTCGTCGCCTAAGCGAATACGAATGTAGATTAGATACGTGTTGATAAATGGCTTTCGATAGAGCTACTAGTTATTTTTTTATTTCGTCGACCGAAGTTACGAACGTATAAAAAGGGCGGGCTTGATATTAAAATCCCGTTCGTACGCTTAAATTTGCCCAGAAACGGCGAAGAATTTCAGACCAGCTTATGATTTGTACCCACATAAGTACTATAGTAGTTCTATGTAGTACGTAAGTGTACATACAACTCGCAAGAACGCGTAGAATTTGGAACCAAGGTAAGGAGGCAAGCTCGCTAAGCATCCAGTACCGAAGAAGGCTGATGAGTATAGCTAATGCTTCCGAGCCGAATACTTTTTCAGGATGCTGAGCCGCGTTCCGCGGACGTACATCTTTTCTCGCATCGGGTATTTATTCGCTTTTAATGAGCCGGTAAATTGTATTTCTCGAGTCATTGTATTCGATAAATTCTATTCTAAATGCTCGCAAACGCCGCGAATCGAACAATACGCAATTATTTTTCGTTGACAGCTTGATTGGAAAGGTATGGGTAATGGTGATCGCCAAATAATGCCGGGTAATCCTTTTTAAGTGAACGTAGATTTATTCGGAAATAGGGTAATTCGTTGTGTAAATATCCTAAGAATCATTCTGCACGAGCTCTTTAATGGGTACTTGAAATGAGAAGGTATATCGCCTTGTCCGGTGATTCTACCTATCTTAATCGTTTACTCGTACCTACGTACCTATACTTAATCAATTGAATAAAATTAAAAAATTCTATTCATGAAAAGAAAACCCACTTAAAAAAAAAAATGATCAGCTTTAAAAATAAGTTTTCAAAATCTACCCAGATATACCTATTCTCAAAAAAATTCTAAAATTGAAAGAAAAAAAAGTATTATTCGGAAAAATAAAAAAATTCATACTTTATATGCAGCGAATTAACGGGTCTAAAATTAAATTTTTCGAAGACTAAAAAAAATTTAATTACAAAATTTTTTTAAATTAATATAAAAGGTCAAACACAAGAATTTCAGAAAAAATTAATAAAAATTGAGTTTTCATAAAAGTAAAATCCTCAAGAATATTGTTCCATTTTGGTCTAAAAAGTTTATAATTTTCTAAAAAAAACAAAAATTCAATTGCTTAAAAATCATTAAACAAATAATATTTATAAAATTTCAAGAGCAATTTTTTTTGAAATAATTTCTGAAAAATACAATAATCAATTTTAAAAAGATCAAAAACACTTTGTTTTTGCCGAATTTTAAAAAAAGAAAAAAACAATGAAATTCAAAATGTCAGAAAAATTTAATTTTCAAAAAAATGCACAAATTTGAAAAAACAAGAATTTCGTAAAAATTTTACAAGTATAATTCGTTGAAAATTGAAATGAATTTTGAAAAATCATAATACGAGTAAGTACCTACTACCTACCTAGCTAAATACTTAGGTAATTAAGTTTCATGAAATCCAAAAGTTGATTTTTAAACGCTGAAAAAATTAGGTTTTGAGAAAAAGTTGAACCTGAGTAAAATCATTGGAAAAGTGTAAACAATTTTACAAAAGTCAAAAATTCAATTTGAAAAAGAGATATAAAAAATACAAAAATTATTTTTCAGGGGAAAAAATCGAAAAGTCAAATAAAGCTGCACCCTCTTTTCTTCCCAAAGAGATATACGAAAAAATTCCATAAACTTCACAACAAAATGGGGGAAAAAATTCCAAAAATTTCAACAGATCCAAAAAATTTCAAAATTGACTTTCAAAAAATTTTAAAATAAAAAAAAAATCATATTCTTTAGGGATGATTATTAAAAGAATCGAAGAACAGAAATTCAAAAAAAAAAGAAAAAGAAAAGGATTTAAACCGAAGTAAGTGGTTTAGCAACACTTAGGTACTTGAGTTTGAACGAAATCGGAGCATTTTTCCATTTTTTCGTATTTTCTATAAATCCATAAAAAACATAGGCTCGTAAACACCGTACTCCCCACGAGAGCATCGTGGAAAATGTAACATATCTTTACGGGCTCAATTTTATGAACGTTCACTACGGTCAGTTTTTATTATTTTCAACAATGTTCCATCCGCATCAAAATTTTTGAAATTTTTATGGCAAATTTATGGCTAACCAACAGGTTTTCTGAAAAAAAAATCACCGTAACTGTATCCCCTTTTTTAAAATGGCGGCTCAACTTCATAAATCGCTGAAAAATTACCCCGAAAATTTTTTTCACGGTGAATTATTCTTTCAACCTTCCAAAATCGACGTGAAAACGCAAAATTTTTACCTACATTTGAGGAAATATGAAGATTTATTTTAAAAAACACATTTGGGCTCCATTTTTTGCCATGATTTACTTATCTAATTTTCAAAACTTTTTAAGAAATTAATTCTTCAAAAACCTCAACGCTGCCTCCATCACAATTTCGAGATCCATACTTTCCATTTTCAATACTTTTTCTTAAGCAAAAAATTAATTAATGTTTTATTCTGCAAGATGAAAATTAGTCGACGAGACCCCGCATAAGCAAGCATACTTACCCAGTACCTACAGCACATCTACGTACGTTTTAATTATCTCTAAGCAACCTTTAGCCGACCATTACGGGTCTAATTGACGCTTACTTGTTGCCCTGTATCCTCCACACGCTGCTATATGCACCTCGTTGGCACATTTTAACAACAGTACCTACACGAAACATCGCCGCGCCGTTTTCGTATTATATTCGCATATCGCGGCACCAACGACGGTCACGGGAGTCCGGGACACAGAAGGTGCGATCCCGCACCGCGCGTAGAAACATTACAAGGTACTTAGCGACGCATTAGCTTCATTCTGCACACAAACTCCAACTTCAACATGTATCGTATCTCCTTCTATAATAAATTCGTACTCCGACGTACATACTAAATACCTACCTACGAACTACAACGTACCAGCACCGTCTTTTAAAATATCTCGCCAATTTTCGAGCTTCTCACGTGCAGAATTTTTCCTCCAAATTTCGCCATCAGCTTCATTTCACATGATCCGTACCCCTTCTCTCAACTCGCACCACGCCTTTACTCTATATTTTCGATTGTGCAGGTACATTACAGTACCTATCTCATTTGTTTCCAAGGTGCGCGAACATATTCGCACGTTGTCGGATAATGGATGACAGAATAAAGTGAAAACTGCGCTGGCAAAATGATGGATGGTGCATTATCAAGTTCCCTTAACTCGGTGGCGACGAACGACCGGGCTGGGTCAGAGGGTGTGCGGCACATTCCATAATATTCTACGTGTAGATAACCCAACGTGGCAACTTCGACAACTTCTAAACTCGCTATCTTTTCGATCTTTTGGCGGTCGCTGCCACGAATTTTCTAACGTGGAGGAAACCACATACAAATAGGTACAACAGAATAAGTGTTTTCATTCATGCTTTCGGATTTTCTTCAATCAGATATGTTCCACACGAAATTTGGCTCGTATGTGACATTTCAGTTCAATTTTCTTCACTTCGAAGGCTATTAAAATCATTTCCAGACAAAAAGAACACACTTTTAACAAATTTGAATACGCGCCTAAAACAACGATACTTACCCTTCAAAAGCTACACATTCGAACCAAGAAATTGGGCCGAAATCGATGATAAATCACGACACGAGTATTTCGGCAGCGTGCACAGCACGAGTACGCGTTCACGAAGGCGAAACAGTGGAGGTAAGCTAGTCGACGCGGTATTAGGTGATTGATGACGTTCGAATACAATTATACAGTCGAAAAGGCCTCTGGCGAAAACGTTAAATAAGATTTATTATTAAGGTATGCCACTCCTGTACCCGGCTATCGCCTACGATAAAAGGACCGGGACGGTTGAAGGAGGTAGCGAGTCGGTTTGTACTTCGATCGTTGTTTTTATGGGATGATTTTACGCGTCGAAGGATAAACGCGCGGTTATCCTATCGTATTTTGCGGTCTGCTTAATAGCGTTTATAATATATTATTCGAGTGATACGTATTAAAAGATGAAGAAAAGAGGCAAGGTGGCGACATCTAATAGAAGTCAGAATTGCAGAAAACAATTTGGACGTACGGGACTCGATATGCGATTGCATTACGATAAAGTTTTCAAACTTGTACCTAAATTAGGGTACATTTTTCACATAGGTACATCATTCTTCATTACAGTGTCACAAAAGTTATGACCATCCCTAAAATCTGCGGATTGAGAGGCGATAGCGCAAGTTCAAACGTAATATAATGTAACTCAAAAACCATAATAGATAGAGGGGTACTGTAAGCGGCGTTATTGTTCTAAATTTTAAGCTCTTTCGATTGGGATATGAACCGACCTCGTAGCTCTTAT
>FIZT01047746.1:0-22591 GCA_900065295.1 Paracoccus marginatus
TACCTGGTTATATCCAAATTTTCAGTTTGGCAGACCACTCACCAGACACCCTGTATAATATGAAAATTTTCACTTTTTTGTCGATTTCAAAAGAATCGATAATTGTATTTTTCGACTAATTCTAGCTAGGTCGCTGAACTCGAATCCGATGTTGGTTTTGAGTGCAAGGTCATAGTCCTCGAGATACGATTGTTTTTTGAGCGAAAATCCTCGAAAAATCAGCGTCCGTCTCAAAATCCGTTAAAAAACATTGTTCTGCTCGTTTTTTGGGAAACTGGAATTTTGGGTCAAGTGATAGGTAAAGTACTGCATAAAATATCTACCTGATCCTCGGCGGAATTATTAAATCTGACATCTGACAATTAATCCATAAATAAATTGTGATGACTAGGTACATACGAAACGTGATAGACATTTTTTGCTTTCTTTTCATCCATTGAAATATATGACGTTAAAAATTCATAATATTAAAAATATCAAACGATTTGAAACAGACTACACTTTATTTACTCTTCCTCGATATAGAGTACAGTTCGTGTATTATAGAATTTAATATGTGACGAAAGATTATGATTGATGACGGAACAGGTGTTTTGAAAATTCTAATCTATCATCATAACCGGCGTAGCTGTTATTTTTTTTTTCGCTACAATGCCATCATCTTGGAGTAAAATACCAATAAGACAACTTTAATAAAGAGTTAGTCAGAAAAGGAATTTTTTCTCGATTTTTAATACCGATTTCTTCGAGCTTACAATTGGTTATCGTTGCAATAATGCAATAAAAAATATCCTCTTTCTCGATAGTTACAATTACGATAATCATTATTATCGTCAACCATATCGCAGCAAAGGCAAAAGTAAGTACATAAATATATTCGTACTACGAACGACAAAAATAATAACTTTTATTGCGATAAAACGTGGCACAAGGTAGGAAAATAGCGACATAATGCGTACCACATGAAAGTACAATCATAAGACTAGGTTACAATACAACTGGTAAATAATGAAGAAAATAAAACGTATACGACTGACGAGATAAAAACATAAATTCACTTTAAGAAAGAATAAAATAAATTCCTCGGTAACCAAACATGAAAACGCTGCATTTTATCGATTTTAAAAAAAAAATATACCTACGAACTAGAAGCCCACGACGATGCATCGTTGAACTGTGCAACGAACGTACTCGTACCGAGTATTACATACCGCGAGGTGTCATTATCTAGCTCACTGTCGACACTCTCGTTCCGTTAATTGTTCCTTTATGGTAGGTGTAATAAAAACAAAGAGTATTAGAACTTGGTCGTCGAATGCGAAAAAACCGAAAACGTAATGAAACTATTGACGTGACAACCAAGGCCTTGAAAATTTACCAACGACGTTCGGAATATTAAATTACAATACGTTTCCAATACACGATACAAGTACCTATTTGCCAAAAAAAAAAAGATAAACATAAACGACGTTTTCGTGTACATGAAATCATTTAGAGTGTATTTCAGTCGGTTTCTAACGTACCTGTTTTCGTGTCGGTTTAATTTCTAACGAGTGGAAAATTTGCCAAGTTGCGTTTTCACTCGGAAAGGATACCGCTCGGGAATAGGTTTCTTCCAGAGTAATCTTTTATAATCTGCAAACAAAAAACAAGCAATTTTAATTAGCTAGCGTAATTTCAATGTGAAATTTATACCTAAGAGGTTTCTACGAGAGGGAACTTGGGAGGTTGAGACAAGATCAATTAGCGGGCTTTTAATGCTTTGTACGTATATTTTTGGGAACCACTTGATCGTCGTATTTACTCAGAAATACATGTAAATGAGAAACGAAACAAACTATATGAGTGATCAAACATCTAATCAGAAAATAAATTCAATACCTCGACTACAAGTTCTTTCGTAATCTTCGGATGACTTAATGTAAATCCCAACTGATGCAGTTTCGTTCCATCCAAGTACAAATGTTTATTATCAATCTCCTCTTTGTGAAGAAAGGACGAAAGGGGCGTACAATTGATATTATTTTTTTCGCATAAATGAGCCCAAGGTGACGAGTGTTTGTCATTAATATCTTCTGCTATTGAATCGAGATCAAGCTATATAAAACAACAATAAACATACGCGTTAAAAAATAATATGAATAATATACCGTAGAGTATTGGAAATTATCATCGCTGACAAAAAAAAAATTCTACTCGTATTCGTTAGTCGTTTATCGTATCCGCACCGGAAACGTGTACAGAGACAGACACAGAGATGGTTTGAATAATAATACGAACCTTATCTTTGAACATGGAGGTGATGAAATTATCGATGTACGATACTTTGATGTTAAATATCTTGGAAATAATGTCGTTGATGGTGCCTTGCGTGGTACAACCTTCGTCAACGACGTTGTACACTTGACCAATAGCTTGATCGTTTTGGGCAACGAAGCATATAGCTCTGCATAAATCATGCACGTGTATTGTATTCGTGGATAGATCACTGGACCATAGCACCTTCATGGTTTCTTGAAGGTATTTATAAATCGCTGCTATGACTAATCTCGGAGCTACGAATAAATAAATTCACCGTTAAATGTTATCGCTACATATGTGCGAATATTTATTCGATCAACTGTAAAATGATAAAAATAATGTACTTATTCCGGTTTTATCTCCAATTCCGTAGACGATAGCGGGTCGCAAAATTGTGTATTTTAAATTTGGAATGGTGCTCAATGCCTTTTCAGCTTTCAATTTAAAATTAGCGATCGGCGTCCACGGATCTGTAGGGTCGGTTTCTTTGTGTGGAACCTGAAATTAATGAACGATGAATTATACGTACCTATCGAGCAACCGCACCATTTTTCATACATCCACACCGTATTAATGATTAATTTTTACTTTCGTTGAAGCCATTCTTCCGCAAGATATTTCAATGAATCTTTTCGCATTATACTTCGCAGCTAATTTAGCACAAGGAATGGTCAGGTTAACGATGCCGTCATTGTAAATAGCGTCGGTAAGACCGTACCTTGTTTCGCCGGCGCAATTGACCACGAAATCAAAAGGTTCTCCGCTTGAAAACACTTTTTCCTGTGAATCTGTCGAATATCAGTTCAGTTAAAACGGTTCAAAATACAAGTACAGGCGATTCGTGAAGCTTTATTGGCCAACCTTTCGTTAGCAAATTAGCACTGACGAATTCGACGATCGGATCAGAAAATGCGGCGTCGTGTTTCGGATTCAAATACGCCAACTTTGGTTGCAGCTTATCCGCGACTCTTATTCTACTGGCTAAATTATTTTCGAGCAAATATGACACTAGGTTTTTCCCGATAAAACCACAACCTGAAACAATATCATAATTATAGATGTGTTTTCTTTAAAATCGAACGCTGCGTATTCTCAAGCTGGTGTTTGTTTGAACAAATGGAGTATTTTTTTACCCGAAGCCGAAGCCAAGTTTAAAATGAAGCAGGTTCTTACCTCCCAAAATAAGGTACGACGATTTATTGTCCATGGCGATGCGCGAAATTCAAACACTATTCACGTTAGGAAGATACGATGTTCACTAAATAACTGACGAAGTACTCATCGTGTATGAATGACTAATTTTGTTATCTATCAAGTGTTCTTTGAAATAGGTAGGTACGTAAACACATTAGCGCACTTGCATCGTTACGAATGCGAAATGAAAACTATGCGGTAACGAAGTTAGTGCCCTAACGAAGTCAATCATGAATAAGCGGCAAGTGGGCAAAGTGGTTTAGGACTGTGCTGTTTCTACTTGTTTATCACTTGAAAATACACAACAAGCGAGTAAAACACGAATTACTTGAATTATGGCAATGGCCCGATGAGAATGTTTCCAGTACGGGGGAAATTTGCGAAATTTTGAAAGCTCTCATGCTGATTGTAGTTTTTATTATGTACTGTTAATGTGACAGATAGAAATAATTACATAATTATGCTTCCTTTTCCGGGCTCAAAAAAGTAGTTAGACACGACTATCATCTCAACTTGCACTCGAACTCCAATCTCATCTCATCTCATACCAGCTACTGTATTTCAACTTGAAAAGAATTTTAAAACTCTCAACTAAAGGTAGATAATTGGCACATACTACTATACTACTCATACTCCCAACTATCCCAAATACGAGTACAATGAATTCATTGATTTGCAATATTCTACAAAAAATCAGCTTTTCCATGTCCAGCTCCAAGAAAGAAATATATTTTTACATAAAAAAAAAATGATAAAATAAGGAATGTCTTATATGGAAACGTTAAAAACGAAAGTGGTGAAAAAATATAAAAAATACTTAACTTAAAATGTGAAGAATGATATGGACTACAATAAACGTATTAAAAAAAATTATTACAAAACCCACTGATGGAAATTCCAATTATCAGTTATCACACATAAAATTGACACGTCCTCTTGGACAAAAAATTGTAAAAAAAAAAAATCACAAAATTGAGAAAAAAGCAATCCTATAGGAATGTCCAAGTATAAAGAAAATTCAAAAAATACCCTTATTTGTGACTAGGGATGAATATTATTAAATTGCTTTTAACCAGGCATTAATTTTCCATGCCTTTGGAAACCATCGTATTATGGCAGTGAAACTATAAAAGAATAGTTTGATTATACGATACCAATATTAAGAACTCATATCACAGGTAATTCAAGTAATTATATCAAAGTATTGCACTAAAAGGCATTCATAGCTGGTTGAATTTTACGTAGAAAAAATTTAACTGCCCTTGCTAAACTTAATTTGGTCGCGCTATGCACTTCCAGGTCCAGCTATCGAACCGTGACTCGAGGTTCAGTTAAATATCATTTTATTGTAAGAAATGAGAAGTTGTAGAGCTGATATTTCATTACTCATATCAGGAATACTGTCACCTATTTTGCTAAAATCCGGCGGTGGCATGATAGAAGGAGCAAAAACAGTGCCCAAGTTTTGAGCCGTCATTTTATTTTCGCTGCTACGCTGAGTAACCCTGAAATGTATGAGCAACTTATTGTAGATGAGAAAAAACAGCGTGATGAGAGATGACGTAAAATTCGTGTCACTGACCTGTATAAATGTTCCATTAAATATTTCAATGTATTGTAATGCGCTGGCGGTAGGACGTCTAGAGCTTGTTTAATTTGATTGATTTGTTCTTTGAGATTTGACACCGTTATAGATTTTAAAAGAAGCGGATGAGCGTCGTATGTAATTAAAGGAATAGGAAGCAGCCTGAAATATAATTTCAAAATACTAGCGATGACGTTGATGTTGTCGTAAACTTCACAACCTATTTCTGCTTTTTCACCATCTAGAGAATGAAAAAATATAAAGATAAATGATTGAAATTCGAAATGAGTAAACTAAAAATTTTTCTTCTTTTGTAAATTTTACCTTTTTCAAAAGCTACTCTCAAATTGTCCATTTCTTCTTGATATCCAGATACTCTATATAAACCTTCGGCATCCAATCCTCGAGATTCGATTTCCTTGATACACTTATCAATCACAAATGGTCTTGTGGTTTTATGCGCCTTCACCAAAGTTGTCAAATCGATTCCAAAAACTCCTCGTAGTTGTTTCAAGTCCGGACAACAGTCAGCTGGTAATTTCTCCGAACACCTGTAGTGAGCACTAAACCCGCAATCTACGAAAGCAAAAAATAACGAATTACCGAAGACACGAAAAAAAAATCCAATTATGTGTGCTTATCTTTATACCTTCGCATTTTACTCCTTGCGCTATAAATCCCCATAAAAAATTACCGCAAAATTCGCACCAATAGAAACCTTTAAAAGTATGCGGTTTGAAAGCATGCTGTTTATCGTAATTAACCACAACGTCGGGAAGACTTTCAACTTGTTTATGTTTATCGAAGGTTTTTCGTTTCATTCGATTCAACGTTACATAAGGGCTTTTTTCGTAAGATGGAATGTCATGCATTAATTTTATATAAGAACCAGCTTTCCTCTCCAAGTACAGGGTAATGATACCGTCCATTACTAAATCCTCCACTTTGGCGAATCGTTTCTTTTTGTGAACATAATGTTGACGACCATCGTAGTATAACTTGAAATGGTCTATTTTATCGCATAGTCTGCAAATATTTTTCAAATCAGTGTTTCGAAGGCATTTGAAAATGAGTAAATGTTGTAGGTAAATTTATCACCTTAATGAAAGTGTGTGAAAGTTATTCGAATTTGGACTCAATCTAATCAGATAATCACCGTCTCTCAGCAATAATTTAGCAGCATCTTTGTGGTTAATTGGCCCATGGTATTCATCACCATAATAATCGGGGGCGCTTTCTACTTGCGTTGAACATAAAATAGCGTGACATTTCGGTGCTTCCTGCTGCAGCTTGAACACTTTGCGAAGATGAATACAAATAAGTAATAGTGCATGTCGACGTAAAAATATACAATATATAATCAAACTTACAATCAGGCTTCCACATTGGCTCTGAATAGATCTCGGTTTCCTGAGTATTTCCCTCATTGATGATGGCTGAAACGTAAAGATAACAATCAATTAAACTCGATTCGACAATATGCCAGACGATTCTGCGAACAAGAAGACCGACCCTGAATTACATTTCATAATATTTATTAACAAATAATCGCTTTCATAATAGTAAATTTACTCACTTCTTAACTTGTGCATTGTGAAATTACCCTGCATATCTACACAAATGGTGCTGTTGAAACAATCGAATAATGTACACTGAACTACTGTGGTATTGTTGCTCGAGGAGTACAACCAACTCTATTCTCTCTTCTCTCTGTATGCATTTTTATTACGTTAAGAGTAATTATAAACGTTAAAATACACTTAGTTTAAATTAAAAATAATTAAAAACTGTATCATGTATCGCAGAATCGCAGAATGTAAATAAGCTTTCTAATCTAAATAGGGAAAGCAAGAGGAGGGAGGGAGTGAGAAGAACAGAGAAAAATAAAAAAAAATGATAAAAACTCAACTTTCAAGAAATTCCTACTGGAGCGTTAGTTGGTTACCGTTATTTTATTTTTTTGCCCTGTTAATCAGTCAAACACAAGTCCACACTTGGTTCTTTGTTATTAGTGATAACGATATGTTAAGATAACTCGTTGATTTTATATTTTACATGTGGAAAAACGTTGGAAATTAAGAAAATTAATTATTTTACAGCTGTTGTAAGAGGTAAGTGTGTAGTTTAGTGAATAATTAATGAATTTCCTTCATATTAAACATAACATGTGGTACGATATGTTTCTCCTACGACAATACAATTAGCAAATTATTCATCGCCATTTTGACGATTAAGCTTTTGTTGACAGATATCTGAAGAGCTGTTTCATTTCAGAATGTCAAGTTATGAACTTTACTGAACTTGCGTTGGCTGTTATATCATTCTTCTGTTTCCTTGTAACTGTACTAGTCTTGGTGATAATAGGTAAAGTATATTTGAATATGACATCGAGTGTCAGGCACTTGTGAGTTGTGATTGTAACATAGATTAATTTTGGTTTTGTGCGTTTTAGGCTGGTATTTCGTTTGGGTATTGTTTCTATCACGATTCCGTTTCGTTCGTGAGTTATTGGGTGGAATGACCGATTCTCCCAGAAACGAACACAAAGTCAATAGGAATAGAAATCGAGTATTTCGTAGAGATTAAATAAATTACCAGCTCCCATGATGAATATACGTTGCGCTAGGCCGGACGATCTAATGAATATGCAACATTGCAATTTGCTATGTTTGCCGGAAAATTATCAAATGAAATATTACTTTTATCACGGCCTATCCTGGCCTCAACTTAGTTATGTTGCCGAGGACGACAAAGGTCGAATCGTAGGCTACGTTTTAGCTAAAATGGAAGAAGATAGCGAAGACAATCCGCACGGACATATAACATCGCTAGCTGTGAAAAGATCGTATAGACGTTTAGGACTGGCTCAGAAACTAATGGAACAAGCAGCTAGAGCGATGGTTGAATGTTTTCAGGTTAGTTTACTGGAATTCCTACGTGATTCGTGGTGGTGGTGAAATTAGTGATAATATATGCATATTTTTTTTGTAATTCCACAGGCTAAGTACGTTTCTTTACATGTCCGTAAAAGTAATCGAGCAGCGTTGAACTTGTACATGAATACTTTACATTTCACCGTATCCGAAATCGAGCCTAAATATTATGCGGATGGAGAAGACGCGTATGCTATGCGTAGAGAATTGAAAGCGTTTGAAGAAAGTTCGTCGACTGAACCCACAAAGTCGGAGCAGGAGCTCTCCAAAACTAGCTCAAGTGCTGTTGCTGTTGGATCTGAAGCAGAACCAAATGGTTATTAAAATATTAACGTATTCTTGTACGTTCATGCTTTATCATTCTTTCCTTCAAATATATTTGTGTATTCTGTAAATACGTTTGCTTAAATTATTCTCGAATTAGATGTTGGTTTAATTTTTTTTTCGAATTTCCTAATGGGGATTTACTACTTAATGCATCCGGTTTTGATTTTTTTCTCTCATAAGGTGTTTAAAAATTTGATCACGAATGAATTTCAATCGCACTCTTAACTGCATTCCATGGATGCTCTAAACCACCTTAATTATACGCTTAAGATGAAATACTATAACGCGTTAGCAAACAATTTCAACTTCAGAAGCGAAAAAGTAAACCGATCTTAAATCAAAAACAGAAAAATTATAAAGACGCCGTAAATCAAAACTTGACGCCTAAAAAATTCTTGAGTAAATTATATGGTTTATTAGCGTGTAGGAAGCTCGTAAAGAAATTTGGCAGATGGCAAACTAATCAAATGAGGGCATTGCCTTTCCTCCACTAATACATATATTGCAGGTAACTTACTAGTAACTACCTAACGTAATAAATCTTCATTTTACTACAAACAAAGCAAGCTGGTCTATCTATCAAAATTTGTTGGTAGGTATATCTCTACATACTTCTGTCATGACTCAGCTATACTGTTTTTATCCGTACCGTGTTCAACTTCGAATAATATAAATTGTTACATTGATCGTATGAAATCTCAGTATGAAGCAAAACAACATAAGGCAACAACAATTTCTACGGTAAAACCAATTCTAATATTATTTTAGGACAGATTTCAATCAGATTATGTCATGACTGCAGATGGAACGTATTATTCACCACCCAAGTTTATGCCAAGGTCGACAAAATTTCCCCCGCAATAAGATTCATAATAGATGATTTAACCATACGTCAATCTAATTTATACAAGAATACATACATTCTTACACTCTCAAAAAATAAATCCATATTTATCTAAAAACGTGTGCATTTAAAGTTAATAACCAGAACACATTAATGATAGTAAAAATAATGAAACCGGTTTACATATGTAAATTAACTTCACCGCATGGGTAGTGCAAAAATGTAAAAAAATTCTATCGTGTGTAATCCAATCCAATCTTGGCTTGGATTAGCGTGTTAACAAGAGAAGTGATATACGTGCGTTTTTACAATACTTCCTATAGTGCTGATATTGCTCCGAGGACGGTGCTAAAAATTTCCAACGTTTGATTGTTTGAACTATTCGCCTAATTACGCCTAATTAATAAGATATGCTGGCAGTATTCTGAAGTCGGCTCGCTGAGTGAAATGAAACACCTGTGTGCGTTTTTTATTTTTACTGGCGTGTTATTGTTATTGAAGATTATTGTACGTGCACAGCGTAAGTAATTTTTTCTTCGATTTTTCGAATTTTCCGCGGTGTTTTACGTAACAAAGGTAGGCATATTTAATCCACCTACGACTCTCACGTACGTAAACTGAAGAAGAATTTTAGCGGAATTCAAAATTTTCCTGCTTAAAGATAGGTACTTATTTTCTTTTTTGAAATCTTAGTTCTTATTTTTTCGTAGAAAATACTCAAGAATGGCCACCAGGTTGGACAGAGAAATGCATAGGATGCATTTGTGAGGCAGCTTCGGGTTGTAATCAAACTATTGGATGTCTGGATGAATTTTGCGGCATGTTTTTAATTAGCAGAGCATACTGGGTGGATGCTGGAAGTCCTATATTACTTGGTGATGATCCTAATAACGAAGGAGGTAACGAAATTGTGACAGTGATAAAAACAATTCATGTACCTACCTACTACCTACCTTGCTACTTACTTGCTGCGGAAACCTATCATCTGGCGCACGAATTTTTCCATCCCTATATTTTCTTTCTAGGATTTTTTTTCATTTTACTTTGCAATGTATTTTTTCAGCATTTGTTCGTTGTGCAGTCGACTCCTATTGCGCCTCCAGGGCCGTGAATCAGTATATTCAAAAATTCATACAAGTGAGATAATTCTCAATATTCACTAACCATTAGCTGATAATAATAACGAATTGGAAGATTAACAGATGATTATGTTAATGTGGTTTCAATCTACTTTAACCTTGGGTAGATATGGAACCTCTCGGCTCGTATTTTTTTTGGAAATTTTTCTTCCAAGAAAACAAGAAAATATTCAAATTGAACAATTTCTTAATCACGAACTCACGAATTTAATATTTTACGAGATTGAGTCGGAAAATTTATTTACGTTTAAAATACTTAGAAATTTGGCAAACCTACAAAATATTCTTAATTGGTTACTCTAGAGTCTAGACGTACGTAACTTCACTCGAATAGAACCTTTTATCCAGTTAAACCAGTAACTATTAATTCTTATCTCATCGTTTTGTTGTAGGATTGCAATCATGACAATGCCCTTTCATGCGACGATTACGCGAGAATGCATTTCTACGGATTTACTCAATGCGATCGACCTATTACTCGAACGCCATATTATCGTGTTTTCCAGAGATGTTTTCAAAAAAATTAAGAATTTTGCGTTGAACATATCCTGTAAAAATACTCATTTATGTACATCTGTAATAGGCAAATTAACAATAGAAAATGATTAAAATATCCGTACACCAGATAAAATTAATAATTTAATCAAAAAATTTTCTCACATAATGACAACTTTCACGTACGAATGGGAAGTTAATTTAAACAGAAAAAATACAAAAACAAGATAATTTTCAAAATTAATAACCGGTTGAGAAAATTTAGACTTTATTGAATGCGGCGATATCGACTGACTGAACGTAGTCCTCGAATTCTTCAATTTTTTCTGTTAAATCATCAACGGAGACTTTATCATCTTCGACGACGCACATAATTTGTAATTTATTGATACCGTATCCAACCGGAACTAATTTGGCTGCAGAGAAACGAGTACGTTAAAAAATATTTTGATAGGTTTCAACGTTTACGTGATAAACGATACTTACAAGCTCCCCACACAAGACCTGGCATTTCAATAGTTCTAACATTAGCTTCCATAGCTTTCATATCGGTTTCGTCATCCCACGGTTTCACATCTAAAACTATACTAGATTTAGCGATAAGGGCGGGTTTCTTCGATTTCTTTTCAGCGTAAGCTTTCAGTCTTTCTTCTTTGATTTTCTCAGCTTCTGCATCCTGCAAGTCAAAACTATATTGAAGTACTGTTCGAAGCATAATTATGAAAACCAATCAATCGATAGACTCACTTCTTCATCTGATCCGAAAAGGTCGACGTCGTCGTCATCGGCAGCAGCAGCAGGAGATGGACCTGGTTTATCATCTAAGAATTTAGCTACTTCACTGTTCAAACTTTTTTGAGCAAATTTCTTCCTTTCGTCGGCATTAAAGGATTGGATATGCGTATACCAACGATAGACATTAGGCGTCGCCTTGGAAGGAGTCGATTTAAGGGCGTTTAATACTAAAACATCCGCCTGCGATGGTTGGTATCTGGAATTAAACAATTTTGAAACGTAACAAAACGTGAACGTGTTGGTGTTTCAATATAAAAAACACAGCTTACCCTTCGATGTAGCTCCTTTCTGAGAGGTAGTTTTCCAAAAACTTCAAGTTCTCTGAGACAGTCATTTTTAGATGTTATTTGTGCTATTTAAACGATAAATTAACTAAAAATTACAAAAAATGTAGCGAAGAGCTCGATTTTACAGCTGAAAGAACGATAATCGTGTCGGAAAAGGAGGATTTGGAATTTTTTCTTTTTTGACTTGACTGTGAGTGGGAGTATTTTCCCAGCTGATAAGGTTTCTTGATACTTTGTAATTTAACAAAATTAACGTTTTTGGAAAGAATTTTTCGTTAAAATCAATTATTTTATCACCTAAGGTTGTAATATTTTATATAAAAGGTAATAAAACTCAAATTTTGTTGAAATAAATAAGCTGACTGCCTCAAATTAATTCAACTTACCAGTTTCTAAGTTTTGAATTTGACTTATTTGATGCAAAATCTTCAAGACTTTTTTCCAAAAAACGCAGCACTCTAAAAACTGCGATTGCATTGGTGTTACTTTTGAAAAAAAAAGAAAGAAGATTCGCAAAAAAAAATTTCACCTACAAAATAATAATAAATTGATTTTTGTGATATGATTTAGCAACGTATCAGGTAAAATTTGACGTTTAATTCTTGCCTGTTTATCCCTTCAGTTAATTCCTTAATTAATTTCGTATGATCGTGTTTCGCAGACAAGACAATTTCCAGGACAGACGGCAACACCTCTGAATGGGATTGTGATATTGCTGATAAACCAATGACATTCTTATGTCTTCAATCTTTGCGTAAAATCGAACTTCAAATCAAAGGTAATAGCTCACTTCATATCATTTATTTTTCCTTACTTCGTATGACCGACAAATATTAATCACTTTGATTATTCACAGGTTAAAATTACATTAGCAAAATGTTACGTAGTACGTTACAAAAAGCAGCCAAAGCCACTAAACGATGCGTTCATATTGGAAATCCACCGAATGCAGCTCAAGCTGCGAAACCAGCCGCTCAACAAAACCTATTAGAGGTGTTCATAGATGACAAGAAAGTGCTAGTTGAACCTGGAACGACCGTCTTACAGGTACACCGCAGGTGATTAAAAACTCCAATCTCAATTTACTGATATCTTTTTTCATAGGCTGCCGCAATGGTCGGCGTTGAAATTCCAAGATTTTGCTACCACGAACGATTAGCAATAGCCGGTAACTGTAGAATGTGTTTAGTCGAGATTGAAAAGTCACCTAAAGTAAGTGAAATTTTAATCGTAGTATCGGTGCTTGGGAACAATTTTATTAACCGAAAGTTTAGCCCGTAGCAGCTTGTGCGATGCCTGTAATGAACGGCTGGAGAGTGAAAACCAACTCCGATATGACTCGTAAAGCTAGAGAAGGGGTGATGGAATTCTTACTCGTTAATCATCCGCTAGATTGTCCAATTTGCGATCAAGGAGGCGAATGTGATCTTCAAGATCAGAGCATGGCTTTTGGAAGTGATCGTTCGAGATTTACTGATATCGACCATTCTGGGAAAAGGTAAAGGTACATGAATATTTTATTGACACTATTGTTCCTTTGTATAATATTTTTTTAATCTTTTCAGAGCTGTTGAAGATAAGGATATTGGACCTTTGGTGAAAACAATCATGACCCGGTGTATTCATTGCACAAGATGTATTCGTTTCGCTTCTGAAGTAGCCGGTGTTGATGATTTGGGTACTACTGGTCGAGGATCCGATATGCAGGTAGATTTTTTTCACCTGTGGTTTGACTTTATTCGTCTTGGTATGAATTGATAAATTGTGTTTGATTTCAGGTCGGTACCTATATCGAAAAAATGTTCTTATCTGAGTTGTCTGGAAACGTCATCGATCTATGTCCGGTTGGAGCTCTTACTTCTAAACCTTTTTCCTTCACTGCCAGACCATGGGAAACGAGAAGAATCGAAAGTGTCGATGTCCTAGACGCAGTTGGAAGTAATATCGTGGTATCAATGCGTACGAACGAAGTAATGAGAATCTTGCCACTCTTGAACGAGGTATTTCGCAAAGTTTAATTTCCTCTCTTCTCTTTATTTCGTTCCTTGTATAATCACTTTTTTCCTCTGCTAGAATGTCAACGAAGAATGGCTCGCAGATAAATCGAGATTTTCCTACGATGGTTTGAAAAATCAGCGTTTAGCTTTCCCAATGCTGAAAGACAAATCCGGTCAAATGGTCGCCGTTGAATGGGAAGATACATTGAAAATTGCTGCTAAAGCCTTGAATGAAGCCAATGGAAAAGTATTCGAATAAATTTCCATTCGCCTATAAATTTGATAATTTTGCTACTACTTCCTCGATTTATTCTATAGATTGTCGGAATCGCCGGACCTTTCGTTGACGCAGAAGCTTTAATCGCGTTTAAAGATTTGTTGAATAGATTAGGAAGTGAACACGTTTATACCGAAAAACCTTTTCCTTTGGAAGGATCTGGCACCGATATTAGGTCTAATTATTTACTAAACAATAAAATTGCTGGTATGTATACTTATCAATATTTTATATTTTTACTACCAAAAAATTCTAATACCTGTATGTATTTATTTCAGCTGTTGAAGAAGCAGACCTTGTTTTATTAATCGGCACGAATCCCAGATTTGAAGCACCGCTTATCAATACAAGATTGCGTAAAGCTTATGTGCATAATGAATTAGAATTAGGCCTCATAGGTCCTAAAGTTGATTTAACCTACGAATACGAGGTAAAAAAAAAACCTGGACATTTGTAGAGTGTTCAACGATTACTGATTTTTGAAATTATTCTACAGCATTTAGGAAATTCTCCTTCAACTCTGAACGATATCGCATCCGGAAAACATCCATTTAGTAAGAAACTATCAGCTAGTAAAAAACCATTGATTATTTTGGGCGCTCAAGCTCTCAGTAGATCAGACGCCAGTGCATTATTATCCTCTGTGCGAAGCTTAGCTGAAAAAGTATCACAGCATTGCAAGGTGAGCTCAACTTCAGACCTAATTTTACCTCTCTTCCCTCGCAAAAATAACAATAATAATAATAATTTTATTTTTCTAGGTCGATCCCAGTTGGAAAGTATTCAACGTCTTGCAAGAATCCGCTTCTCAAGTGGCGGCCCTCGATTTAGGTTACAAACCAGGTATCTCTGATTTGAAATCATTGGCTCCTAAAGTAGTATACTTACTGGGCGCCGACGACTCTCCAGTGCTACGAGAAAAACTACCCGAAGGAACTATTGTTATTTATCAAGGCAAGTTTTTCGTTCGCTTAGGCTACAATTCTGGCTTTTATCGCGTCGAATTTTCACGTATTTTATTTCTATTTCCAGGTCATCACGGTGACGTCGGAGCCGAACTAGCTGATTTCATTTTCCCCGGATCTACGTACACTGAAAAACAAGGAACGTACGTGAATACCGAAGGTAGAACCCAGCAGACTCTGAATGCGGTAACCCCTCCCGGATACGCTCGTAACGATTGGAAAATTCTCAGAGCCTTGTCCGAGGTATAGCACCGAAACATTTAATATTTTTATACTGTCAAGCTGACTTGAATTCATCTTACAGGTCGCTGGATATACCTTGCCATATGAATCATTACAAGAGGTACGCGAGCGGTTACAAGAAGTGTCTCCTAATTTAACCCGGTACGGAGATGTTCAAGATGTAAACTTCGATAGCAAAGCTATCGAATTGAGCAAGGTACCGCACCATTCTCACTTTCTAATCTTAGGATTAATCGTAATACCTACTAATTCGCAATCACTTTTGACAGCTCGTTAAAGCCAGCCTAAGCAGTGCACCAATAGATGTAAAACTTAAGAAATTGGAAGATTATTACATGACAGACGTCATATCAAGATCATCGGTTACCATGTCCAAATGCATTCAAGCCGTTTTAAAACAAAAACAAAGTCAATATTACGACGGTAAAGAGTAAATCGTAAAATGAATCGATCCTTATGCCATGATTTTCATCGTTAATTTCGCTTTCAAAATGAAATAAAACACCCGCGAGCTCGTATCCGTGTAGCAATCTTTCTAATAGTTGATTTATGCGAAAGTATAATATTTGTATTGTTTTATTATAAATACATTATTTAATGTCGAGAAAGGTGTATTTTCTTTCAAGTGAACCGCTTTTTAATTTTTTCAAAAATGAAACCCTATAGCTGAAAAATGATCACAGATTCATGCTCGGCAACTTCGAATTAGTAATAATGAACGTTCCAACCAGCTTCATACGCTTTACGAAACTCACGTCACGAAGGTAACATTTTTCAAATCAAAATTTTTTCGAGGTCAAATTGGTTGCATAACCACAAGATTCGCAGGCGAAGGGGATAACTGTTATCTAAAAAACACGCATCTTTTCAAAAATTGTCGTTCATTACTAAATCGAGATCTCTGATTGCGAAAATACCATTTTTCCTATTTCATTATTCAATATTCTGGGCTCGTTTATAAAAAAAAAAGATCAATCTTTCGCTCTTCTACAAAATTTTAGCAACTTCGTCAATTTTTCACTTTTTGGGTATTCATCAATTTTTTTTTTTTTTTTAGTTTATTATGAAAAAAAGTTTTTCGACTTCCGTTCGATGTTCAATTTTTGTATTTTAAACGATTTCTACCCATTGAAAAAAATTTTTTTCAATACCCGTTTTATGCAGTCCACTATTTTGGCATCTTAGGGTCACTTTAAATTCGTATAGAAATGAAAACTTTCGTACGAAACAGAATTATAATTTTTATTATTAAACAAAAAAAAATATACAATGCTACAGAAAAAAAGAGGGGTGTGTCTTAGAAAATATGAAAATAATAAAAAAAAACCTACGCGTATCACGAGAGAATACACGTAGCTAATTTTTGAATTTATGGTACATAACACACAAACACGTATACACAACTGATTCACGATGCTGGAAAATAAAATGAAATTTAATAAGGTATTACATTATACGTAGGTATAATCACGATAATAGACGAATTACCACTTGACGAAGAGCGTAATAAAGGTACGTAACGTATTAAAATAAAAAATCCCGTGTAAAAACTCGATTACGAATTTTTTCCAAGTTAAAATACAGAGTAAACATGTGTAAAAATGACGTTCGATATGTAAACCAACAAACAGTGTACCTACATCAATCGGGTGAAATTTTTCAGTACGTTGATAAACGACGTCTATAGCCTCCTGGCTGGCATCTTGGTCAGGCTCAGAATGAAGTTATGTATAGAGAGAAATATCATAAATACAGAAGAGAAAACAACGTTTAATATACATCACTAGAATGAATCACCTACAAAATACAAATTAACCATTAACTGGCCTCTAACACGTATTGACTAGAAACTGCATCTAGTGCAGTTTGCCTCGCTTAAATTTATATAACCTCGTTCACGTGTTTATCAACTTCGAAATCATATCGAGCGCTTATATTTCTAAAAAAAAAAAAAAATACAAATACAAATACAATAAATAGTGTAAAATATAGTGCGTACTTGAACGACAGTTCTCGGTTTTGCTCGCAAAATTATTTAGTAGGTATTAATACAAAGTATTTACAACTCGGACCGCGCTTTTTTTTTCTCGACACACGGTAACTATCGAAGCGATTTCATTGTGCTTTATTTTTCCACCTTTTAGGCGTCGGCCACAGCCTGTGACTAGTCAACACATCGAAGGTACAAAAACCGGGCACGCATTGACTTTTTTACAGTCGTTAAGTACACAGCACGTTAGCTTTTTTTTTAAAAATTTTGTCATTTTTATACAATTAAATATACATTATGTAATGAGGTAAAACGTATAGTCTTATCACATTAATTTTTTTATCGCCTACACAATAAAAAGATCACAGAAAACGAGTGTTGGTGAAAATCTACAAAACTGGACATATCTAAAAAGTGCTTTTTCAAAAAAAAAAAAAAAGGCGGTTTCTTGGACCGTTCGAGTACGGTCGTGTCAGGTAAAGAAGAGGGTTTTTCAACACGCCTACGGTTTCAATCTCATAAATCCGGCGCCGTTTGAACCGAGTCTAAGTTCTTCGTAAAGAGATGGTGGTACTTCAGATGGCATTGGTACATGCAAAGGTTCTTGTTTCCATCCTACTGGGGTTGTTTGGTTCTGCACACCGTTGGCTATTCCGTTACTCATATAAGTATTCTCGCCAGTTTGCTGTAAAATTTCAAGATCACGTTTGAATAGAATAGACACCTACTTGGTGGATGATTATTCAGCATAAATGAAAAATTATGATTACTTGAATATTTTCCATGTTGACTTCCCTCAAATAACTCGGGTTTTCGAATGCTACCCCATTCGCGGTGGATTTCCTCAGCAAGAGTTGTTTCGAATGTAAATAATAAACACCAGCTGCGATCATGGCGCCGACGATCAACAACGACATGAAAACACTCAACGCTGTACCAACGGCCGCGTGTTCGTCTTCTGCGCAACGGTACATACAAACGATATTAAACTTTCGTTTTTTTCTTCCAATTAAACTCGAGAGAGTTTATCACTTCAAAGAGTTTACAAGTAATTACATACGCTGTAAACTTTTAGACAGCGGTAACTCGAGGTCAATTTAGGTCAAGAGTTCATCGTCTACCTCGACACAAAAAAGTAAACTCTAGAGGGATAAAAAAGTAAACGACGAACCTCCCAGGCTGGCTGCAGACGTGATGTATTTTTCGGTCGTCGAGAATTTCAAAGGATCCGTCAGCATACTGGTTCCGATTTGGTTGCTAGCTTTGATCGCGAGTTCGTAAGTGACGTCGTCTTTTAGCCCGGTTATCAGCAACGTGTTTTCTTTGGTATCGTTTTTCAATGAGCTGCGCGGGACGCCGATTGGTCTCCACAGTACTCTGTATGCTTCGACGGTGTGAGGGTTCTTGATAGGTGGGTCCCATTTTACTAATACCGAATGCGTGTCGATTATTTCAATGCGTACGTTTTGAGGAGGACCAGGTAATTTGGCTAGAAACATTAAATAATGAAAATCAAGTTCAATTGCGAGTACCTAAGCGTGTAAAAAATTTCAAAAAATCAAAACGACACACAATTTTTCACTTTTTTTTAAAGCATAATTTTTCTAATTTTCATTCATTTCTTCCAAACACATTCACAAAAATTTTGTCAAAATTATTTTTCTTTTAAATTTCAAAACCTGAAAACTTTCAAATTATAATTTTTATGGCACACAAAAAAATCTGTTGAACCTTTCAACCCAACATGGCAAAAAACCTGTCCAAAAAAAATTCAAAATGTTTGAGAGTTCCTTAAACTTTCCAAAATCCTTCTAAAAAAGAAAAAAATTATTCTCCTACATTTGCGTAAAATATTTAGCATAAAATTTCAAAAAAAAAAAAATGGATTTTAAAAAGAATTTAAAATCAAAAAAATTGCAAAAGTTCAGGAAATTCGGAGGAAAAACGAGCAGAATTGAAAAAAAACGGTGAAAAAACTAAAAAGTTTGAAATAAAATCGCAAGAAAAACTACAAAAAAAAGTAAAAAGTAAAAAAAAAACACTCAAACAATATTAATTATACTCGTATTTTTATGTTTGAAAATTTTGAAGAAAAAATGATTCAAAGAAAAACTGAAAAAAACGAGGAAATTTTTGAGAAAAAAGAAAGAACAAAATCTGAAAAGATTAGTGAAAAAAACTGAGAAAAATTGAAAATTAAAATCGAAAAAAATTAACAATAAAAATGAGAGAAACATTCTAAAAAAATATTTTCAAAAATTTTGTCAAAAAAATACTCAAGTAAGTACCCACACTAAAAAATTAAAAATCGATTGAAAAATGGGGGAAAAATTCATGAAAATCTCAAAACTCTGAAACGAACAAGAACATCTTGAAACAATGAAACAAAGCGAGTGATTTATAAAAAAAAATTGGGGATAAAATGAATAATTTTGAGAAAAAAATTGTTAGAAAAAAAAATGATGAAAAAAATGAGAAATGATTAAGAAGATTATTCGAAAAAAATTTTAATATTTCAAAGAAAAGAGAAGAAAAAAATCTTGAAAATAGTAGTTTTTATTCTTAGTGGCCATGGCCAATTGAGATGCCTTGCCTGAAGGTCCATTTAATGTGAATTAATGTGAAAACATGAAAGCCTCTCCAAGGAGCTAAGTAAAAATCAACACTTACATCGTCCCTCTCTGAAACAGGACATGATTGGTTTAGTGTACATCACAATACACATGGTATTATCAGTAATGGGTTCACCGCGACACCAATCCAGGCAGCTTCTCGGTACGCCAGACATTGCGCAACATCCTTTGTGATCCGATCCGTCTAAATGGACGAATGATTTTCAAATTAGATCCTCTCATTCGAAGCAGCTCTATTTGGCGACTTATAAAAAATATAACAACCTGCTGCGCATTTCATCAACTTCCTAAGATCGTTCGAGCATTCTTCTTTTTCCATCGCCGCGTCGAGATCTAAATAAAACGAGCAGGCGCTCATACAAGCGGACGATACGTTTTGTTGGATACAGCATTGGGTCACGTTATGAGTGGCAGGCTGAAAAATTTTTATAAAAAATGCGGTGAATTAAACTTAGGATTTTTCTCGAATAAATAGTTTTCTCGCGACTTGAGGAGACCTTACCGTGTTACGAACACGAACGGAAACCGGTTGAGTTGCTGAACCGAATGAGTTTTCAGCATGACAGTAATAGTCGCCTTCGTCGGTAATTGCTATTTTATTTATAGTCAACGTCATCACATATTTGGTAGATTCCTGAATAAGAAAAAGAAAAAAAAATCATCGAAATTACACTCATCAACGTTTCATTTATTCGTACAGGTGTTCGAGGCAATTTCATCTTACGTCTTTGGAATAAGTAATATCGACTGTGTATTTGCCACCTTGTATGACAGGCACACGTCCATTCGGATCTCTCCAAAACATCATCTTTGGTTCGGGTTGAGCGTCCACTGCACACTCCAAGGCAACGTTATCACCCAAAGCGGCCATAGTAACAGCGGAAGGTGTAAGTTTAGGAACATCTACGCATGAAAACGATGGTAGAGAATTTTCAAAACAGACCAATTTTCCAGCTCACAACAACTCACAATTGATCAATATGTGCCTGGTGGCTTGCATCGGGGTACCATATCCGTTATCAGCGTAACACGAAATATGATCCATGTCTCTGGTTACGTTATGGATTACAGTGACCATATGCCTAGTTGTCTCTTGTCTAACCAGTCTTCCAGAAATGTACAACGAAATAGTCGGCATCGGGGTACCCATTGCGATACACAAAATGGTCATGCTGTTTCCTTCCACCACCATATTGACAGGATGCACGGTTGGAGCCTGAAATATGAACCCATGTAAGAATTAAATTCCTTTCAAAAGTACCTATAAAAAAATTTCATTTCCGAGTTCGATGAAGTAGGTACCTCGACAAAAGCAGGGAACGCAGGATCAGTCCACGCGATCAACGTTTCCGACGCTAGACTGGGTCCGGCTTTGGAGACGGCGACGACATAAACTATATATTGCGAATTAGGACTCAATCCGTCGATCATGTAACTCGTTATTTCCGTCTCAACCATATGGAAAGTTGTATCGGCGTTTCCTCTCCAGTACAATCTATCAGCAAATAAACCGCGTGGATTAATATTTCATTTAAATTATAGTTAAGGCGATTTAAAATAAATATTTCTCACTTATAATATATTCTCTCCGAAGGAAGGCTGAATTCCGGCGGTTGCCAAGTAATGGTAACGAAATTAGCGCTATGGCTGGATACAGCCAACGAATGCGGAGGTGACGTAACGCCAGTCAATTCGTTCTTAGTCGTATCTACGGATTAAAAGTAAAATTATTACCAGCACAGGGATGAAAATTCCATCACCACAGTGTACTCGAGTACCAGGTACCTATACCTAATTCAAAAATACGCGTACCTTTTTCCGTTACGTTCAGTAATAAAATCGACGATGGTAATGATGTACCGTATTTGTTCCTCGATACTACGAATACGCTGTACAATTTTCCCGTTTGTAGATTTTCCAATTTAGTCGTCGTTCCTTTTACGTTCACTTGCTGTAATCAAAGGCAAGCAATTTATCGCGTTTATACGAGTATCTGGTCTACTTAGCACCTACATGGATAGGTAGGTATGTGCAGAGTGAGCTTTTAGTTATTACATTATCGATGTTATATAGATGTACATATGATTTGAATTCATTTTTCGTATTCGTAGGTAATGATGATAATGAAGATTGATTTGAATAACAATTTATTATTACCAATCATGAGAAACTGCAATTAAGTTTATTCATCCAAACTTTTAAGATCTTGTAAAAAAAATTCTCACATGTACATTTTGTCCACTTTTATTTTCGCAAACTTTTTGTAGGTATGTACAAAATTTGTACATGTACATTTTACACTTTTTAATTTTCCGTACACTTTTTGCATTGTACAAATTTCGTACATGTACATACATTTTCGTCCACTATTAATTTTTTGTACACTTTTATTTTTTGTACATTTTTAAGTACATGTACATTTAGGTGGAAAGAAATAAAAAACATACCTCGGATTTTGACCAAATTCGGTGAGGTAGTTTACTTTGAGTGGGGACATCCCAAAAAAAATTTGAGCCTCTTTGGTGCAAGGGGAGGAGAGCGGGAGGTCCCCAAAGTGCGCCTCCTTTTGAAAAAAAACGCTGTTTT
>FIZT01047787.1:0-15191 GCA_900065295.1 Paracoccus marginatus
GACTCTCAATATCCTTCATCAGGGCATCGAAATTGACCTCTATACCGAAAATCAGCTAGCCACCTCACTTTTCCGCATTCAACCTTAATTCTCCTGGACCACATGCACAAGTTTTATTCATCTCCAATATTCAAGGAGTTAGAAAGCTCCACGCATCAGGCTTATCCCTCCTCACATAGAATCACCACACGCATCATCAAAATACCAATTTTTTTCTGTGAAATTATTGAAAATAACTCACCAACCAGAACCAGATACGATTGTAGGTCGTAAATCAGCCCGATACTTCGATATATTAAAACGTAGCAATCGAATAAAATTGGCTCATTATCAACGAGAGCGAAGCAGATAAGAAATGGCGAGAGGAAATGCCCTGTATACGCTCGTGTCGATCAGGCGATTCATCTCCCATCAAAGATGGTCGTGTTTCCAAGCTCCAAAAAAGGCGCCATATTGAAGCTGCACAAAGCTAGATTACTTTTTTTTATCGATACCGTTTCCTTTTTACCCTTCATCTTCTTCTACACATATTTCAAAATGAGAAAAAAATATATACGGACGGTATTTCATAAAAGGTCGAAAGAATTTCAGAGACGACATCGCGACGTAAGTAGAAACTTTCTATATTACACTCCTTCGACTCCGTTGTCCGTTGCAAAAAAAAATCCAAACGCAGCGGGAGGCCAAGAATGAAACTCTCAATCTATCCGCGACTACCTTTTTTTACTCTTCGCACACAATCAACACACCAAAAACCGATCGAAGATTACTAGGTAAGCCGAATGCACGAACAGTGAAGGGAGGTACATCACTAAGATAGAGGGCAACTCGAACCCCTATTTTTTAATAAATTAAAAACCATTATTATAGATGGCCGGTTTTATTACTTTTTTCCCCATCCCTTAAATGATTAAAAACGATTACATATTATCACCTATGGTGATCTGCGTACATAGTATAGGTACGTTTGATCATAATGGAGGCAGATTTGACATACTGTTAATTGCCCTGGACTGGGAGGTGGTGCGGGCTGGAGGTGTAGATTTCAACGGGATAATGTACGTATAATATGCGAAGACGAATTACCAAGCTGCGGGTAGCATTTTGCTAATAAATACAATGGAGGCTGGCAGCGATGTTGACGATGATGATGAGCGGGCTCGACGGCCGGCGTGTTTACATTGTTCATTAATTGGTATCATCATGCGCCAGTTATTAAATTATACTCGTTGAGGGTGGTTGGAGGTAGGTGGAGGGGAACGAACGGGTACATATCGAGATATTGAATTGTATGGTTTTCTGTTGGTTTTTGTTTATTTTTCTATACCATAAAATGATGAAAAAAAAATCAATTCGTGAATTGGAAATTTTTCGAAAAAATTAAAAAATTGAAAAAACATCTCAAAAATAAAATTAAAAATTGTAAATTAAAAAGAAAATTGAAATTAAAAAAAAATTTTGAAAAATTTTGGAACCGAAGAAAAAATTGAAGTGAACAAAAAAAAAATAGAAAAAAAATCAAAAATTGAAATTTTTTTCAAAAATAAAAAAAATACAGCAAACAACTAATCAAAAACCGCACCCCTATGCAACGCACGTATGTACCTACAATCTATCAGCAGTTCAGCACCACCCAAATCCAAATCACCATTATTTTCACACCACAATCATCGTCGAACACATTCGACACCCGAATCAAAAATTACCGCACCATACAACACGCTCTCGTCGAAAAAGATCCCTTGCAAAAGCCGGATGCCAGCGAATACTACGACGCATCTCGCCCCTTCGTCTTGCGGCGTGAATCTCTACGTAGCGTAGCTGCAGCACACTGCAATCCGCGCGCCCGTCGAGTCAATGAACTTTTGGCAAAAAGGGCTGCTACACCAACCGACATTATCGATTGTCGAGCGAGAGAAAAACGTGCAAAATGTGTACGCGCGACGCTGCTTCCATACGTACGCCAGGACGAGCTGTGTGTTTCGGTTTCGCGCCATTCTTTATGGTTTTAACGGCCATCGCCTCGCACTCGGCTCTAGACTCGATTTACTTATCGTCGATTCAATTTTAACCCGATTTTATCCCGTCGGTCGCTCTCGTTTAGTAGGATTCTCCACTTCGACACCGCTGCTGTGTCCTGGCTCATGTGCTTCGTGTCCTTACTCGCAACGAGACCGGCTACGTCCACCTCACCGCCGCGTGTGCGAAAAATTTTGAACGTGCGCCAGCCGAATACGCGAAAGTAAATTCGCTTTTAGGCCGATTCGCAAATTAATTCCTCGCCTTTCCTTTCAGTTTTAATCTACACGTAACTTCAACTCGTATTCGGCCTGCTTTGGACTAGAAATTAAACCATCTGTAACGACCGTCATATTTTTATAAACTGCCAACACAGTGGAAGGAGGGGCAGAGAGGGTAGAATTCTCGTAGAATTTGTAACGCGATTTGTCAGGCTTTTTGAGTTTTTTTTTTTTTGTTTCCCAATTTTTTGCTACTCGTAACCAAGCTTTATGACTGAGAGTACTAGTGGGTGGCGAGACGAGACACGAGCTAAAATTCAACCTCGGGTCCTCGACACAAAAATCTTCGAAAAATACGTGCTATTATGTTGTCTGATTTACCGTTTACGAAGGTCGGATGAAATTGACCGGTAAGTCGTAAAAAAATCGTTACATTTCACCGAATTGAGTACGATCACTTGCTACATAAAAAATAAAACCAACAGAACAAATAATGCCTTGTGTTTCGAAAATTTAAAAAAAAATTTCTAAAAAGTTCAAAAGAATAAAAATTGAAAAATTTTGAAAAAAACACTTTCGAAAAAAACCCTCGAAAATTGAATAAAATTTTGAAAACCAGTCGCACAAAAAAAACTGATTTTTTTCTACATGAAAAGTTCTAAAAAAAATTAAGAAAGAGATTTGAAAATTGAAATCAAAAATTTTGAAAAAAATCGCGAAAATTTCGAAAGAAAAATGGAAAAATGTTGAGACTAGAATTGCAAAAAAATTGCAGAAAATTGAAAAAAAATAAATCAAAAAATTTTGAAAGAAAAATGGAAAAATGTTGAGACTAGAATTGCAAAAAAATTGCAGAAAATTGAAAAAAAATAAATCAAAAAATTTTGAAAGAAAAATGGAAAAATGTTGAGACTAGAATTGCAAAAAAATTGCAGAAAATTGAAAAAAAATAAATCAAAAAATTTTGAAAGAAAAATGGAAAAATGTTGAGACTAGAATTGCAAAAAAATTGCAGAAAATTGAAAAAAAATAAATCAAAAAATTTTGAAATGAATTGCGAAAATTTTGAAAGAAAAATAGAAAAATGTTGAGACTAGATTTGCAAAAAAAATTGCAGAAAATTGAAAAAAAAATGAATCAAAAAGTTTCGAAAAAGAATTTGATCTTTCGAAGAAATCGTGGGGGGAGGGGAATTAAATTCCGAAAAAAAAATTCCAAAAAATTTTAAAAACTGGGGGAAACACTGAAAAATTTGAATATCTTGAAGAAAAAAAAAATATTTCAAAAAAATCAAACGAAATTCTACATCAACATACATACGCAACCTGGAAAAACCATCCTAGAAAACCTCGACCCACAAAAACACACAAACAAATCAACACGAGCCCAAAACCAGCTTTAAAAATTACGAATCATGCATACCTCTAAACGGATTACCCCAAATAAAAAAAAGAAGAAAAATCTTTACGAAAAGTTAACCACTCGATTCGAAATAATCAGCTGTAAAGGGATCAAATCGTCTTGAAAAAGCTTCGTACACTTTTCACAAAAGAAGAAAAAAAACAGGGTAAAAGGGTGAAAAGACTAAATAAACGTCACGAGAAATGCTTACATTTATTCTTACTTCGTAAGATAAATGACATATTACTTAGAAGAACGAAATAACTTATTCGTAAGTACGAAAAGAAAAAAAACAATGAAAGTCTTACAAACTTAACCTATTACAGAAAATACTACATAATTAAGAATTATACGTATTGAACCAATGTGGTCAGGAAACAAATAAAAATCTGAAGAAAGGGAATTGAATAAAAGAGGACACATATGCAATCATTTATCAAAAATAAGCGTCATTATTATTTAAGAAAAATTTTCAATAAATAAATTGTCAAAAATTTAAAAAACACGTACAAATAAAATAATTAAAAATTCAAATATTTGACTCAAAATATTGTTTAAAAAAACAAACAAACAAACGATTAAAAACACAAAAATATTTCCATTACGTTCAGAGGAAAAAAATCGATCGTAAATTTTTTTCGCACCTAAATTTCTTATCTTCCCCAACCCCTCGCCAAAAACCCTCTCAATCCAACTCCATTCCCCAGTATTGATAACATGACAAAAACAAGTATGTACTAATTTAGTTGGTCAAGGCACCTTTGGTAAAAACAGAATTTATTCCTCTTTTCGCTTCAATATTAATCACTTTTCAGGCCAATTTTTCACGCATCGGACATGAATTTCTATTATAATTATAATTAACAATTATCTGGATACCGAGCAAACATGCTTACCAAGTATTTGTGCTAGAAAACGTGTACAATCAACCGATATGGATACAATTTTAAGAAAAGTAAGATGTAAGATTCCATTTTTAGAATATAGTGAAATACAAATAGAAAAACAAAGCGTACTTTATACTTATTATTTAATATACCTATATCTACTGTAATCTACCTCGTTTTGTGTAACGAATAATAATTCAAGAACATAATCTTTGGAAGAAAAAAAGTCAAAAATATAAAGTTAAACATACAAAAATCGGAGTATTGAAAAAAAGAAAATCGCAGTAAACGTAAACGTCTGCCCATAGATAAAGAACAAAATGCACGTATGGCACAACGAAGTATACTTACCATTTTAGTTTCAAAATTTTTCAAATTCTGAAATACTCCTTCACATATGGTAACATGTTTTACATTCCAACCAACCGGCCAATTATTCTCTTAAAAAAATATACCAATTATATTCCACCAAAAAAATTTCAAATTCGAAACACTGGTAGCATAAAATTTTGAATTTAAAACGAATATGGGAAACGAAAAGGGGTAAAAAGTAGAAAAATAATCTTTCGGATATTTTCGTTGGTGTTCGGTTATTTTCGATAATGATCGGCAATATTCGTCGAAACTCGGTCATTTCCGGTTAAATATTAAAATTGTTCATTTTAATTGTTGCGGTTATTTTAAAACAAAATAAATTCGATTCGGATCACTTTTTGTCGATTGTTTTTGACTGAATTTGTAAAGTCGATTTTAGTGGATTTTTAAAATTTCAAATTCGGTCATATTCGTTCTTGTTCGCGTTTTTTCGGTTACGGTCGACATTATTCGTTGAAATTCGGATACTTTTGGTTAAATTCAAAGATTGTTATTTCTATTGTTTTCAATAAATTTGGATTAAATCAATGTGTTTCGATTATTTTCGGCTGAATTCGCCCAAAAATTCGATTCTTGTTTATTTTCCAATTTGAAAAAAAAATCATCTTCATCAATAACATGGAATTATTTTTTAGAAAATATTTTAGCAATGAGAATTCAAATCAGAAGAAAAATTGAATGAAGTGTCAACAATAATCGACTGTTTTTGGTAACGTTCGGTAATTTTCGAGCATTTTCGGCAAAAATCGTTAAAATTCGTAAAATTTCAATTTTCGTAAATTTTAGCGACCCCCCCTCCCCATAATGCGAGACAATTTACACTTCTTTGCCTCTTATTTTTCGTTCACAAAAATATCCATCTTTCAACTTTGAACCAATCCGCCAAGCATTAGGGTAATCGACGTCCCGCCAACTCTCTATCTTTGAAGACCGTTTCCGTAATAAATAAATAGCTTAATCTATACCTAAATACTCTAAACCTACACATACACACACAAAAAAGGAGAAAAACATTACATAATAAACTAGAAAAATGAAAAAAAAAGAAACAAACAAAAATAAACCCTTAAACGAAAAAAACTCTTTGGGAATACATTCGCCACATCTATAATATTCTAAAATATGTTAACACACGTACAATTTCCAAAACAAAAAGAAAAAATTAAGTGAAAAAAATTACAAAAACGAGGTCTACAAAATTCGAAAAAAAAAGAAGGAAAAAAGTTATGAAGGCACATCGATGGATATCTTAGGCGGGTATACCATGCACTCTAAATCTATACAAACAGGTATAGTCCATTTTACCATGGTTAGATAATATCTTCAATTCGATAATTGGGTACGGTTCGTTTAATCGAATAGCGTCGAAGTACTGCACACTGTATCCGAAATCGTCGTACCTAAACTCGCCCAAAAACCTAGGCTCTGGATCGGATTCCCATTGCAGAGCCCACACGCTGAAATCCTTCGGAGCCGAATCGATCACACCGTTGGAGGCCAACGATCTTGGAATATGCTCCATTGTGAATCCGGTGATTAGAATCGGTTCCGAGAGCTGAATAACGAGATATCCGGTGGATCCGGGAAAAGCCCAACATTCTCCGGGATGGACTCCGGGCTGTATGACGGTTCTGGGACTACGTGTAGCGTGCCATAACGGTATACCGAATATGGAAAACTGAGCGTTGGCTGTTTTCGTCTCGGTGCACCTCGTACTCAGTATGATACCGCCTTGAGATTCGAGCGCGAAGTCGGGTTTACCAGTTTTATCGGCGTCGTAGATTTCGAGAGCTTTTCTGATCGCTTCGCTGACGTAATTTTCGGCGATGTCGATGTGATCGGGCGTCGTCGATTTTTCGACGCGTACCGATTGCTTCCATTCTTGTAATCTCTTCAATAGCGTATCTTCGACGGTTACCTTCAAGTTATACAGCAACTCTTCTCGAAGTCGATCGCTGATGTGCGAGTTCTCGGTCGCGTTTTTCGTGTAAATATCGAATTCGGAGGCTAGCTTATTGATCTTACCGTGGGCATCTTCGAGTAGATCGAAAACGGACGCGAATTTCTTCCTGAGTACGTCTTCCGAAGGTTTCGCACCGACCAGAGAGGCCAGCACTAGGGTGATTTCCTGATGGACGAGACTTTCGTCGATTTTAATTTGTTCTTTAACCTCGCGTATACGTTCTTCGAGTACACGACCGTCTGCCGACCGCCACTGGGCTACGTTCTCCTCCAAAGACTTCAATTTGGCGCCGATTTTGGTATTCTCGAAATCGTAATTTTGTAAGAATTTCTCAAACTTGGCGTATTCGCTTTGCTCTTGGGCACGAAACTTTTCGTTGATGAAATTCACGAAATCGTTACTGCCGACCATTTTCTTGGCGATACTATCGACGTTTTCGTCGAACCATCGACGAATCACCGCATCCAAATCGCCCAAATCTGGTTTCTGGTGCGACTCGAACGTCTCTTTACGTACGTCCGGTGTTTTACGATGGTCGCTGGATACCAGCAATATGAACAGTCTAAAGATAGGAGCGAACACAAGTGTATTTGCGGCCTGGGCCACGTTATTCAAAAAGCACGAGATCAACGACAGTAAGAAAGTACAACTGGATCGAGTAAGATGGTACAAATAAAAGACTAGATTCTTACACGCATAAAATAGGTTTAGAAAAGGCGTCGAAACTACGTTCGAGTCGACACCGCTGGGAAGTAACAAATATATCAGCCACAGTATCAAAGCTAATGCTAAACAACTAAATAGGAAGCTACCACCGGAGGATCTGTTCGAATTGTAAACGACAGACGAATACGTGCGTACCGTATTAACATACACCCTGTGCACCACCGTCTTGAGCACGGTTCTGGTAACGGTGGTAGCTTGCCTGATGATCTTCAACCTGGTCGGCGGTTCTTTTCGACGTTGCAGTCTTCTACGTTCGTCGTACGCGTAATTCTGTACCAGATAATTATTTATATCGTTCTGCTCGACTTCGCCGTTCATTTTCCAAATATTCTTCCTCGACATATTCGGTATAATCGGTATCTTACCGTTGAATTTTTTCGTATAATATTGCGACATCGGCGAATACGTGTAGTCCGTCTTGGGCAGCACGTTCTGCCATTCGCCCAGACTTTTATAATAGTCGGACACCTCTTCGGGGGTAACATCGCTGAAATTCTTCGTATTCGTATCAACGATGGAGATACCTCGACTTTGCAGCTCCGCATCATCTTCGCTCGAGCTGGTTGGCGTGACTTTCGAAGGCGCATCGCCGTATCCGCCATAATTGCCGTAGTTTTCCGAGTTGTTCGGTCTCATGGGGGTGGTTTGGACGGCGGCGGACGCAGAAGCGGCTGAAGTCATTGTCGTTGTCGTATTCGCAGCGTACCGGTGAGTGGTTCGTAGAAGGCGTTTTTTAGTTTCGATGGTTTCCATCGTGGACATGTAGCGGGATTAATAATTTAGCAGCGACGCTTGTTTGGTCGTATTTTTTTTTTTTAATAATCATATACACCACCGACGACGATGATGATGATGCTGCTGAGAACAAACAAAACAAACAATAAATTGGTGCGTTAAAAACACCGCCCAACACACACAACCACATCGTGATTTACCTAAAATGTACCTTGATACGGTGCATTTTATTTTAATTTTTTTTTTTTACGATAATCCCTCGCTTGTCATAATTCGGTTTTACAGTAACTATTAGTATATTTGTTGTTTTTTACATTGCTATTTTTTTTTAAATACAACAAATACGAAGAGAAGAAAAATAGATACAAGGCGCGTGTTTATACAATAAAAAGGGTTATTTACATTCGAAAAAGAAAACATTTTGTTGAATAATAACCTTGAAAAAAAAGTTTCTTTCGTCTTTTTCGCAACATGGTAGAAAATTACGACGAATTTGATTCGTGAACAGAACATCGACCAAGTGATTTGAATTTAAATCCAAAAATGTGCCATTTAGAGAAGTCGTTTGCGAACGATTCCATCGTATGCCCGATGTATCTTTTGAGAACGTCAAAAATAATTGTTGAAATTTTTCCAGCATTTTAATTTCAAAAAAAAAATAATCCAATTCGTTCGCGAATGAATCGATAATATGTTCAATGATTCGTTCACGAACGTCGAAAAAAAAATTTTCAACATTTTTTCAGCATTTCAAGTCAAAAAAACGTTTGTGTTGATTCAAACAAATCACCAAAAAATTGATTCGTTCGCGAATGAATTGATTGTTTGCCAAATGAATCGTTCGCGAACGTCGAAAACAAATTATCCGCTTTTTTTAAGCGTTTTATAGAAACATTTTTTCATTTTCCATTCATCAATATCATAGAAGGGAAAATTCGTTCGCGAATGATTCATCTGAATGAACGATTACTACTTCCTAACACAACGAAAAAAACTTTTTTCGCGTAATTAATGTAAAAATTCGTTCGAAAGATCCAAACACAGTCGAAACGACTGAACGAACGTCGAGAATTCTCTTAAAATTCAAGGTTACATCCGTACAAAGTGATCATTTTCACAAAAAGTAACAGAAATGGCCGCGTCATTCAACGAAAGAAAAACTTCCAAGACGAGAAAATTGCGTTTAGTCGTCACGATCATAATTTGTAGCGCATCTTTACACTAATAACACAGAATTACTACGTAAAAATCATTTCAGCCGGTTTTACGATACGTAATTTACACAAAATAACTATACCTACACAAATTTTACACAAGACGAATAAATCACTTCGTTCGGAATGGTTCAATTTACGACTTTGGCAATAGGAAAATATGCAAAAAAGGAATAAAAAAAAATCAACAAATTATTGTTCAAATTAAACAGCTGATTAATTCGTTGATCGATTCTCGCGATAAGATCAATCTTACCACCCTCTCAATTTCAAATAAAACACATCTCATTTAAATATATGAAACCCAAGAAGGACATAAACCTCATTGGAAACCAGCCGAATAAATCGTAAAAAAAAAGCACCAGAAAAAAACACCAACCATAATCGTAACAGGTCACCTATGACGAACCACTGGCATAAAACACCCGTTAAATATTTCACCTCGATAATTCAACTTCGGTAATTACCTGCTAATTTCGAGGTCGACTAACTCGCTTAGCAAAGATTTTCGCACAATATACGCATCATCTGTACTAAACCCAAGCCTAGAGCTCGTTAAAAATCAATACACTTTCATAAACCGATCTCGAGGGGAACTTCCAAAAAAAACCATATGCCTCGAAGGAACCCACACACAGGTGCGTATTCTATACTTCTCAAGGTACATACGCGAAATAATATCAGTTCGCGAAAAAAAAAAACTCTAATCCCCTCGCCAATGCACTTTATCAATCACCTACGCAATTTTCTCACGATTCGATCGTATTTCAATACTCGAAAATCAACAAAAGCCCGCGTATAAAAAGAGCCGCGAAACGAACCCCAATATAATATACGCACCGCGATTTCATCAATGTACACTATCGTTATCTGAAGAAATGAATTCCGCCAAGAATAATCTGTACACAAACGTGCGACTACGATTCGATTACAACTTTGAAAAAAAAACAAACAATGCGACACTTGTGATACGAAATGAGTGAAAAATATATACACATCGCCGAAAACTATTCTCGGTTTCAGACGACAGACACGTCCAACATACTAATTCTTCGTCACCTTAGTCAAACTTTTCATTACCTATTCAATGCCTGACTCGATCGTGTGTTTCGAGCAACCATACTCTCGTAATTACTCGTACAATTCTCGAGGACCTCTCTCTCTCTCTCTCTCTTTCTCTCTCTCTCTGGGTAGGTCGACTCAACAAAAGCTACTGCCGCCGCCACTAAACACGTTGCTGTTCAAATTGTGAAACTCCACTACTTGTAATGTACTTTTACCAAACGGAAACAGATGAATACACGAATATACGCTCGCAGCACACACTAGTCTTCAAAATGAAACAAGTGTATAGCTCGTATTTATATTGTAGGTTCGTATACATATACAACGCACAGACGATGGAGGATACAAAAAAAAAAATGCAATAATGTCAAATAACAAGGTCCTTTGTACACGTACACCTCCATCACTACACACTCGACGCTGCTCCTGCTTGCTCGCAGCAGAGAGAAATCAAAACGCAGCACGATACCCTGCACAAACACCCTAAAGACCTAACAACTTTACAAATAACATAACCGAAGAACGCAGACCAGGGTATTCATATTTATTCTCGAACCAATATCATTTCTACTATGATTGTATTACCGACGTATACACCTTTCGTACGTACACAGACGTACTTGAATCAAGCTAGGCCGCAAGTCGAATTATGAAAATTCGCCATAGTCTATTTTACAAAACCGTATCGAGAGCGAAATAAAATCTCATTTTCCTTCCCTTCGCTTTTCTAATACGACGACTACATCCACATCAGGTAGAAGTTACACCATTCCCAAGCCCAGCGTCGCGTCGATCCCAGAAAAAAATTAGTGATACCCAAACTTACACCTTATACGATAATTCATCATAATATTTTTTTCAAAAATGCTCCGTTATCAGTACACCTTATTCACGTATACAGACAGCATCGTATCGTACCTCAACCAAACGACAAACAAACTTACAGCAGAGCAACTCGATCCTTATCTAGGCCGGCCATCGTATACGCGCCGTTCAAAGTCTAAATAATTATTGTACTCTTACTAACAAACGAAACCATGAACAAGATCCTACCAAGCCCAATACGACAACCACAACTCTGGTGAACCTTCGACGCGGCAACAAAATCTCGATACCTTGCTCCGTGCACTTTTCTGATAATTCATCCAATCTGTCATTCAACAAAAGAAACCCATACCAAGACTCCTTATAACCAGGGGTTCGGTTATTTCTTTTCCTTCTGCGGTTCGTCGTGTTTATTCTGCGTGTTACGAGAAGGTTTTTAGATACGCAGCGTACATACGCGAATATCTTTCTCTCCTCTTTTAGCTTCGCCTGCTGTATTGCTTTCGAAACAAGAGTATAAAAAGCACCTGATACTGCGACGTTTTAATTTATCCTGCCTCGTTCGCTTTCTAGCCCCTGCTTCGTCGTCGTATGTAGTAGGTATTCGCCAAAAGAGTCGAATTTCTTTTTTCGCGTGTCCGCGCTCGTTTTGGAGAAAACTAACACGATGGCATGGCGGGTTCTTTTCACTTTTATCTCGATGCTGTACCTTTTTATCTACATGTAGAATTGTAGAAAGGTGCCAAAAAATCTACAAGCAATTAGCGTCCAACGTACGTCTAGTGAAAGAGAGAAGGTGGGCTAGTCGAAACAGAATTTCGCCTCGTAAAGGTATCTTTCATCTTGAAAGTTGAGATCCTATTTTCTCTTATCAGCGTTTCGCATTTGTTTGAAAAAGGATTGTGTTGGGAATTGGCGACTTTTTTTTCTTGGAGGAAAGAGGGGAGGGGGGTGAAAAATTCAGAAAACTGCTACCTTGAATTTGAAGGTGATACACTCGATTAGAATGTTATTTTGAAATGAAATAAAGTTGAGAAAAATTCAAAATTGATGACAAAAAATGAGAGAAAAGTTTTCAATTTTTGAAATAATTAAAGAATAAAAATTGAAGAAAAATTGGAAATTGAAAAAAAAATGAAATAAAGAAAAAGTAAAAACTAATGAAAACACAACAAAAGATCAAAAACTGAAAACTGAAAAATGAAAGTAAAACGAAATTCAAGATTGAAGCCTAAAAGTGAAAATGAAACCAGAAAAAAAAAGTTTAAAATAAAAAATGAACTGTAAACAAAAAAAAATTAAACATGAAAAAAAAAAAAAATTGACAGAAAATTGGAAAAAATTGAATTTTTTTTTAAATAAAAAAAAAATACAGAAAAATTGCAAACAAAAAAGCTAAAGTATAAAAAAAATAAAGAACAAAAAAAAATTGAAAATTGAAAAAATTAAAAAATGAAGGGAAATTGAAAACTGAAAAAAAAAAACTGAAAAATTGAAAATTAAATTAAAATTCAAAAATAAATTAAAAAGTTGAAGATAGTATACACTTTCAAGCCAAAAAAAAATGAGGAATTCAAAAAATTCAAAAACTTACATTATTCAAAAATTTTAAAAAATTGAATCCCAACCTTCGCGTTGATTAATTTCCATCACCTTACCTCCTCACACCCACAGACCGGCCGCAAAACAATCCCTCAATCACTTAGGAAGCTTGAAACTTCCATCAGCCAACTCTCCAGCGTTCATTCACCACCACTATTTACTCAAATGTACTCGCAGATGCGGTCGAAAGACTCACCCCCACCAACACACGTATCCGAAACAATCGAAAAATCCAATTTTCGTACATCTCATTACGGTTCTAATTAAGATACACGGTACAAGTCGACGTTGCCAAATCTACGTACGTGTACATACCAAGACGAAGAGCATAACGATACGTTAACGGTCCATTTCCGAGATCCCATTCATTAGAATTAATTCTAGAAAAACTGCCATACCGATGTGGATGCGGCCGCGCCGCCCAGACAAACGTACGTACGTAAGATACGAGCTACTCCGAGCGGCTTGGAATTGGAATACATATCTTGTATATACATTATACAATACATAATATAATCGTCCGTAGGCGTATCCCGTCTTCTCTCAGAAACACTATACCGTTCTCAAATCATAGTTTACAACACCCGAAAACATACACGGAAGCAGAAGTAATTAACTGTCCGGCTCGGTTACAAGATGCACCTGCTTTGCTGCACTTCACAAATAGTCGAGTCAGATTCCATTTCCATCACACACATCTTCGCTGCGTATTTTTCAGCGCCGAATTTTCGTAACCGTAAAATACTCGCACCCTCTCAAGTCATGACTTATGAGTCATCTATATATAATCGACTAGTTCGACTTCTAAATACCTACCCTGTTCACTGTTCAGTATCACCACGCAACGTGTAACTGCTCGTACAACATAGAAAAAGGTCGAGCAGAAGAAGAAATACACTTCAAGGAACACGTACATCAAGGACATTTACCAGATGCACCACAGTACAAATCTGTCAAACCCCATTAGTGACTTTTTTTTCATCTTTTTTCTTTTTATAAAAACACACGAACGCGAGCAAGAAATTTAAAAATCTTTCTATTCAAAGTCACGCACATACAAAACGCAGAATAAAAAATACCTTCAGATAAACCGTATAGGAAAATAATTAACAAAAGATCTCTACTCTACAGCCTAACTTATACAACTCGAACAATACGTCCAGGCTATAAAATGGCGACAATGTTCGACCGTAAAGCAATAAATATTCTTTTCTGCCCTTTTCTCATTCGTACAGCTCTCCGGTGATGTAACTTTATTAAAAACACGAGCTTCACCATCCCCCAAAAAAATACTCATTTCAACGATCCCGTTAGGACAATATCAAGCCAAAGTAACAATAATTATGCTAACGCTAGAATCGGTCCGATCATAAAAAAAAAGAATTCAACGTAAATCTGAAAACACATTCCAACTGATGGAATAATAAATAAGTAACCTGCATCCGACTTCAGTGCACCCTTCCCGATTAATGAATTCAATGCAATAATTACACGGTTAATTATTATCCCGAGTAACGCGTTTAAGATTCGTAGTGGATGATACCCTCGGGCTAATACAAGCATCCCTTTTAATTTCCAAGCCACTTCCACGCTATCTACCTACAAAGGAGCAAATTCAACCCTCCGAAACTCGACGCAATTCGCCCTCTGGCGGAGAGCACTTTACGTTACGTGTGCTACTTTACTGCGTACGCATTTAACCAACGCGAGAACATCCATTATTCAATTTCTACCTAAATTCTCGAGCCGTAATTTCTTAAGCGAAGGGTAACTAACTATAAGTACTTAACGAAAAGGCATGCAATTTCTCGAACACGGTCACCAACACCTTACCATACACACGCCATTTTAACACAAAAGCTAATCTAATTATTTCTGGGAAATTAACGACTAACAATGCTGAAAAGATCAAGAGAAAACTACGTTGATTTAACTCGTTTACAAACTACGTTACTTTCAGGCATAAACCCAAAAAAAAAAAACAAAGTTAAAAATTTCAAGTATGTAAAACCGAATTTTCAAAAGCTCAAGATATTTGTAAAAAATAATAGCGAATTGAATTAGGAATAGACGATAAAGGGTGGATCGATTTTTTCAAACGTTGAAGATTTGAGTTGGGGGGGGGGGGGGGGCCCCAAAAAAATTTTTTTTTTTTTTT
>FIZT01047820.1:0-11191 GCA_900065295.1 Paracoccus marginatus
CAACGCGAGCAGCACAAAATTTATCCCCTCTTCACTCCGATCACCTACCGTCTGCCTGCCGGCCACCATTAATTTGTCCAAAACGTCCAAAAATACAAAACTTAGGATCTTCATATCTTCGCGAATATTCGATGATTTTCCAGTATTTTTTCACACTTCGTCTCAGCCTAGTGAGGTCTTTTGAGGACTTTTGAGATTTTTTACAAAAAGTCTTTTCCACTACCAAAAATTTATGCCACAAAACGGGACGAAACTGCTCTTTAAATTCATCATTTTCTTTGGATAAATATGTGAACTTTCGAAAATATCTCAAAATACCTCAAAAGGTGATATCTACTGTAATTAGTTGTATATCAAAATTTCATAACAACCTAAGTTGACCCAGTTTACCCACTGATAAAATACCGAGAGCATACTCTTAAGTGCGATTTACACGTTCAAGTGATTTGATCAAATCGGGTGGCGATTCCTGACATTTTTGCGGGTGATGTTAAGAGATGTTACAAAATGAGCGACGAAGTTCAGGAATAGCATCTGTTTGACGCAGAATTTGATGAAAAATTTGATCGTGTAAATCCACCTTAAGTAATTGAGGTGATTTTTAAAAAAATTTTGGAAAAAAATTGTGATCATTGCTGACCAAAATTTCAAATATCGTTCATTCAATAAAAAAAAAAAAATCATGAAATCGGCAACTTACCTAACTTCTAAATTTCTAGTAACTCTGGCGCCAGAGTTCAGATACTCGTGATAACGAGGAGGGGCATATTTGTCCGCAAAATTTGGGCGGCAAAATTTTTGTGCCTCCAGCGGAAAAATATTAAAACCGCCTCTGAACTGATGAAAGAAAATAATTTCGGAAACGAGAGGATGTTTCAAAAGATGGGTAACGGATAGCTGGACGATACAGGATTAACTAGGATACCGAATTGTAGATATCTGAAACAGTTGAACTAAACACTTCTGAGTATTACGCCAGCGAAATACCCGTGAGATATAACTCACCTAAATTATCGACACCCAAAAACAAATCAACTTCACTACCATAGATACAGAGGCGTCGCTAAGAAAATTTTTTTGGGGGCAATCGGACACAAAAATGCCGAATGAAAATTCCAAAATTCCGAATAATTTATTTTGCTTACGAAAACAATAAAATCAGCTTCAATGAACCATTCGGAATGCACCTACTTTTCTTTTTTTTGCTTTAAAATTGGAGATATAGAGGAAATAATATGCCCGAGCGAAGCGAGGGTGAAAAATTTTGAAGAAAATGATGCCATTTTGGCTTGGAAAAAGTGTATTTTCAATTTATTTTTCATAATTTTCAATTTATTTCAGAACAACCAATTTCCGAATTTCCGAATGATATTTGACCGGGGGGGGGGGTACTCCCCCCCCTATAGCGACGTCCCTGTATAGATACTCGTAAACTGAGATAAATTCAAACGTAAACAAATTCGAAACTAACTTAGAGTGACAACAATTACTGGTGGTCAATGATTTCTAAAATCTCACTAGGTACCTACTCAAAAAAATTGTTACAATTATTCAGAAACGAATGATATGAAAATCCTGAAAAATACGTCAAACGTTTATTTGGAATCTCACCTGAAACTGTCGAAATTTTGCTGAAAATCACCTGAAATTTGAAAATGCATCAGGCAAGATTCCAAAACAACCTTTGAAGCACCTATTTTTCTGGATTTGTATACCATTTGTTTCTGAATACGTTATAGTTTTCTCAAGTTCTCAAAAATTTTGTGAAAAGTTCAAAAATAAAGATTTTCAATTTTTTAAAATTTCATTCTCGTACCTACATCGGTTTGTCCTGGACGTTAAATTTTCAAAGGTGGTATATTTCATTCCGAAAATTCCCCTCTGAACACATCTTCATTTTTATGCGTACTTACTACTTACCTACATATACTCTCAGGCATGAAAATTTGTTTTGTTTTGTTGGATGAATGATATTTGAATTTTTAAATTTCAGTCAGCAATGGTCACAGTTTTTTTCAAAAAATTCCCTTTATTATTTGGTTTGGGGAGAGGGGGAGATTTCAATAGCTCTTTCTCATTCATTTCGAAATGAAAATACGTTAATTTTCAAAATTGCCCGTTTACAAAAAAAAAATTCAGTTGAGATTGATTTTTTTGTGGTTTTGGTAATTGACCCTTGGGACAGTTACTGCTGTGTATAAAAATTTTTTCATTCATCTGTCAGTTTCACCCCGGACACCAAAGGGATTAAGTAATTAATTGAAACTCCGAACACGATAACGAAACTTTCATCAACATTGGTAGATATGTGAACCACTTAAATTTGACTCTTTTCCACCAGTTCGCATTTAAATCGATCATGTGACTGGACACTGGACAGTGGACAGAGAGCTATTCCCTGTCACTGATGCAGGAACCAATAAGAAACGACAAACGTTACCACCAATAATCGACAACGTTCTTGATTCAGCTTGATTTACCTATTGGAGGATACACTTGGGTATTAGTAAATAATTTTGATAATCCAAAATTCGAAATTTAAATACTGGAATTATTTTGAGATGCAACCCCATTAGAACGTTCGTGAAACGAATTTCCGAAGTTTATCCGTCGAAAGCTGGTACTTTTATACCTAGTCTATTGGTGGTGTTGATTGTATACCTACATAGAATCGTGTTTATCTATTGGTGTCGACTTTGGATGAAAGCTACTCGTTGAATTCATCTCCCACAGGTTTGACCTTTACCGAACAGTCAAAATTATTCTTCAAATCAACGGAGAGTATGGTAATGCAGATTCCGGTCCATTAACTACCTACATTTTCGACATTAATCGTTTCAGTATCATCTGCCAGAAATTTTCGATGAGACCACAATTAGTCTGAGTTTGATCAAGTTTAGGTTCACGAGCTAGATTTTCATAAGATGTCATTTGATCGTCATCGTACCGACGACTCTTTGAACTGTCGTTATTTACAACATACCTAATTCGATTAGAAAAAGTATACGGATTATTACGAGTATTTCTGACTGATAGGTACACCTATTCGTAAAATACGAGTTGAAATCATCTTTAAACACCAAAGAAAATATGCTATCAAATCAAGGGGTAAAATTCCAAATTTGAAAAGAAGCGCACTGTACAGCGATTAGGAATGTCATTCTTTACAACATATCCAAATTTCATCGAATTCCTTCCAACGGTTGTCCAGAAATCCTCTAGAAACACTCGCATTTAAAATACATTGCGTTCAAGGCGTGAAACTTCTGCAATAAAAAAAAAACGCGAAACGCGAAACGCGAATAACCGCCTTGAAAGATGAAATTTGAGTCTCTGTATCTTCCTGGAGTATCGTTATCATACGAAAGACCTCACTACAATCAGTGTGTCACCACCTTTGTCAGCACATACTCACACACCTTTCAAAAAAATGTACTAATACGTAAGAAAAAAAAAACTGGCAAAATTCACACGATCAAACCCTTTATTTATAGAGAGAATAATAAATGAATTTTTGTACAAAAACCACGAAACAGGGTTACAACTATACCTACCTATAGCGGTTCGTGTTAAATATGTGTGAAATCCTGCAAGGGTCAGACTTGCATCTTATCTTTCCATGCTTTTTTCTCTTTCTATTGCGTAATTGTGATACCTACTTCTATTCATTTCATTATAAACAGTTAGTAGGGTAGTTCTTACCTACCATCTTGTGGAAAAAAAAATTTGGAATGAAGTTCTTTATTAATTCTGGGAAAAAAATTGTTGAAAGGTTATTTTATCGAGTGAAAAACTGTGTAATCAAAACGATCATTTGTTTGAGACGAGTAAATGTCGCTCAAATTAGGACTAGTACGTATGTATGTACTTACCTACCTAATATTTCGATTTGAAATTCACACGAGAAGTAGGTATATGATCATTTCTTTATGAAGTGTACAAGTACCATCGTCGGGTTTAGTTTTTAATTCAAAGAGTACTTATCTACCTATGTACTCGTAGGTACCCTCTTATTTGTTGATTTTTTTTTGATATACTACTTAGGCATTCGCTATATTATTTGGCTTAGATAACTAAAATTGAAATTGCGCTAGCGTCTTGCAAAGGAAGATGTACGGTGTTGGTGATGTGGTCATTTTCACGAACTCACTGCCATGCCAACGTCGTCCTTCTTCTTTAAAATGATGGAGGCATTGGCGGCACGTAAATTTCAAAATAACGAAAATAACGGACAAACCTGACGTTTTAGTACTTACCTACCTATTACCTAAAGCAGAAAGAAAATATAGATGTATCTACATAGGTATAGGTAAAATGAATGAACACAATAGAAAAAAATGATTTTCATCTTTAAACTTAAAAGGCTCCGATGCGTGTGGAAGGGGGGGGGGTCAGTCAGCCTCTGGGTGAACTTTGTAAAAATTTTCATGTCGTTCGACTTGTTTAGGTAAATGATGACTTTAGAGCGTAATAGTGAATTTTCATCCCAGGGGCCGCCAAAAATTCTATCTGCCAGAGCTCTGTAGAATTATACGGATTTTTTGGTAGATTTTGCAATTAAAAATTTGAAAAAAATTCTGAAGGACGTAGCGTCCGGATTCATGCATATCCTGAGAGTTAAGGGCGGATTTTTCCGAATTCGATATTATTTGCGCATAGGTACCTACCTAAAGAGATGAGAACAAACTATGGTACTGTGCATCGAGACAAGTTGTAGGTATAAAATTGAGAACAAAATTGAATTTTTTGTATTTTTTTTATTACATCGTTATGAGCGTTAAATCAACAATAGATAAGCGCAAAGTAATGTGAGTATTATAGAGCACAATATTGTACCTACGTACAGACTTACACACTGAACCAATAAGATAATAGACAGTAGGTTAGTAACAGGTATCATTGTTACCAACCATTGTGATGAACGATGAACGTATGTACCTACTTACAAGAGGATCAGATTTGAATGAGCTTTGTTATGAAAATATCATCGGCTCGTTTTGCCCCTCGTGTGGCTTTCGTCTTTTCAGTTCTACATGTATGCCGACACATCTTCGCGCGTCACATAAAAAGGTATTATTGTTGCGTAGAGTGGCGGCTCGGCCCGGTCCCATCTCTGACTCATTCTATCTCTTTCTCTCGCGTCTGCCGCACCACCCAGCGTCTAGTCCCCGGCCCGTGTGTATTAGACAATTTTCATTCATAAGGTGCCGCAAATAACGCAGTTTTTCATTCATAAAAATGTACAAAAGCTTGAGCATGGGACAAGTGTATGAGGGGGGCAGCTAAACCTTGTCCTTTTGTTGAAAGCTGTTCGGCGTTTTGCTGAATAGCACCATTTTTGAATGGATTCGTGTAACAATGATACAATTTGATGTAATACTGCTGCTGACTTTTGTGTATGTGTGTACAACTTTACTCTCTGCCTGCCTGTCTCTCACTCACTCACTTTCGGCTCAAGCACAATGTATTGGTACTTGTGTAAGTTTTGCCAGCACGCCGCTCCGGTCATGACCAATACGCTTGCATACCTAGGTATATCTTCGTCGGTAGGTACGTAGAAAATAGAAATACACCGACCATTTACATACCTATATGTCCCATTGCATCGCAGCGTCGACGACGTCAATTGTAATCGTACGTTGACTTGTGTTTTTCACGCCACGCATGTTCTCATCTATATCTAGGTATCTACCTACATTAGGGTGGAGTGAAATAAAAAACATACCTTGGATTTTGACCAAATTCGGTGAGGTAGGTACCTAGTTCACTTTGAGTGGGGGACGTCCGTAACCAAAAAAAATAACAAACACCTATCCCATATTTTCTTCGGACCCTCTTACCTAAATCAATATAAATCAACGCAAATGGAAAAATGTGAAATACTTAATAAATGAAGAAAGACACTTTCTGTAGCTTTTGTGCATGAAATCAGTAAACATTTTTGATCCATAATATGTATTATCACTGCAAAAAAGTACAATTTCACACTTAGTGCGAGTGTTTTAGTCATCGGCACTGCATGTGTTCTGGTAATCGACAGTTAAAGAATTAAAAATAACTTTATATATCTACGGAGAATAAAAATGGTACCTCTACCTATGTCGATTATTGGTTTTTGGAATCAGCAAAGAAAAATCATTGTGTTAAAATATTTGAATTTCTAAACTTTTCATTCATTTTGGCGAGATACACAATGGAAAAGCACAATCGTATTTCCTATTACTAGGGCCTTTATGAAATTTTGGTACCGGTAATCGACACCCACCCCACAATAAAAATTCGTAATTAAATTTAAAGAAGAAATTAATGAATTTTTATTGAAAAATGAACTTTCTAAAATCATAAAAAAATCATAGGTATAACCGAGTTCCATAATGAACCTGTTGAGAACTTTAACAAAACCAGCGTGTTTTGCACTCGCCGACTTCCTCGACATACCTACTGGATAGAGAATATGCGTTTTAAAAAAAAAAAGGTGGATGTTGAAATAGGAAGGGAATTCCTCGAAATTTTCAAAATAGATAGAGATACCTACAGTAAGTACCTAATAGCGCTAGCAACATTCATAATTTTAAAAATTTTAATTGAAGTGAGAGGTGTCGATTACTGGTGCCCTGTCGATTACCGGGGCGGTTACCTTACGTTGCGTTCAAGGCGCAAAAATTATGCGATGAAAAAACGCAGTTCACCAAGTTCAAACCTGGAGTCCACTGAAACGGTTGGTTGGTCTGAGGGACTATTAGATATTAGATTATGATTAATGAGTATAGGATTTTTCTTTGGCCACCCAATTTTCGTCTTTATATCGTAACTGTTGCGAGTTGCATGGATCCCTCGTTAGCATTTATTCCAAATTTCTACCCTACCATGACAACCGAACAAGGTGAAGTAAACTAGGTACTCAACGTCCAAAATCAATCTGTTTTATTTAACTTCTTTCTTAGTTTTACAGTTTTACGTATAGGTACTTAGGTACATTTGAGTCTATTGTCTTATACCTACCTATATAGCCATCTATTTCTAAGTATTTCTTGACATAAATTGAGCTTTCTTTCTCGGGGATGACAAACACCTTTCCAATTATTTTGGCGATAATAATGCGTGTAAAAAGTTCTGGAAGCCGCGCAATATCTTCTTTTTTTCAATTCCTCTCGATGACCCACCCGAAAAATCCATAGGAATGCCTTCGTTCAGTGTACCAGCAATGAAAAACAAATAAGCATCAAATCTGAACCACATAAGTATAATCCGACAACCGGCAGCTGTTCTCAAAGCACGCGTATCATTCCCCCTATAACTCGCTAACATCCTACATAAGTACCGATAATTCATCGCTAATAAAAAATAGCGTTCGTGAAACGTGTATCGAGTTTTTACTCCGGCTGCGATCCTCCCTCTTTTTTTCATATTTTTTCTCGTGAAATGTTTTAAGGACCCTGTGTAGCACTGAAATTCCTCATCGTTCAGATATGCGACATACGTATGTACCGTACCTACATAATTATGTAGGTAAGTATTTGGATATACCGATTCGTGATTCCACTCGTAAAAAAAAAAAAAAACGAGTAGGTACATTTTTGCAAGTTTTACAAGATGAAGGTGTGTAGGATGACTAAGTATACTGAGTACATATGTAGGTACCTATTATGTGTGGACCATTTTCCCCATTAGACGGAATCGACAATCGATCGATCGTTGCAGCGTGCAGTCTGCAGTATACAAATATGTGTATCTATAATACCTAGGTACGTAATCTAGAATTGAGTAAAAAGAGGCAACGATTGCGAAAATTAAACAAATTTTTGAATGCACTCGTGCGTAGGTAAGTATAGGTAGTTTCATTACCAATTTTTTTTTTTTTTATTATTTGAATTGGTTGACTTGTTGTTGAAAAATTAATTTAAAAAACTACTTAATTTAACAGGGTAATTGAAATGATTAATTATTATATTATACATAGGTAGGTAGTAGGTAGGTACATGATCTCTTTATTCAAATCACATTCTTAGGAGAAAATATCATCAATTCATTTGGTAGTTTTCAAAAAGTCATTGTCGCGCTTTTCGTTCTTCGTGTGCGAATGTAGCATAGGTACCGTAATAAACACGCTTTCATCTACCGTTCCGTATTTCCTAAAAGTGTATCCCTTTATAGGCCGGCCATATTTTTTACTGTTCAACGTCCATAATCCGTCCGAAATATACGTAATCACGAAAAAATCCACGCCATTTGGAACGTCTGAAAAGCCATGCCCAGCAGCGAAGCAAACTAGGATGCGACGCGTAGATATACGAATACGCACGCACACGTGACAAGGCGGAGTAGGTAGGTGATATTTCATTAGAGACGCAGAACTGAGAACACGAGGAGACGACCTAGACGAAGGACAGTGAGTCAGTGACGCGGGCTCGCTCTGGATTAAAGGAAAAAGGAGCCTAATTTCGATATTACTTCCTTGCGACGAACTGAAATGGCCATTTCTCTCGCTCTGGTCGTGGCATTAATCTGGGTGACCGTCATTTCTCTATAATAACGATATCTTGAGCATTATTTCGTACCTTCGGCGTCCGGCTGCGTCAATTGTTTCCCTAAGGAAACCGCATCTTTGATAACCGCTTTTTAATACCTACAATACCTACTCGGGGTCCTGAAAGGCTGAAACCCTCATTTCGCCACGTCTTTTCCGCCGCATAGCGTACCGGTACCAACTTATCGGCAAACTGTTACAGTGCCTTGCTAGTTGCTATCGTCTCGTTGTCTACCCTTCTCTCGCATTCTCTCTTCGTTTCCTGAGAACAGCAAATCGCCACGATAATCGTTTTACTCGCTCGTTTTCTCTAATTATTTCGATGTCGGAAAGGATTACTGGGTGACCCCTCGCCTCGTCGTCTGGGGAGATTAACGATATGGCCAATTAGCCACAGCGCTGCGTAAAACTACTTATCTACACCACGCCATATCGGTAGATACCTAAAAGGTGAGAATGGAAATCAGCGATATTTTATGCCCAATAAGTAAGTATGAGGAAAATGGACGATTGTCGACATTTGTCAACTTTGGAAAAAGCGGAAATTTTTACACATCGACAAAGGAGATTTTTTTGTTCGACGTTTAATTAAAAAAAAAATCTAGATATCTAATTTTTCGTTGAATTTGAATTGAATTTTAAAAAAAAATTCTTCTGAAGAAAAATTTTGTTTTATAAAATAGAAATACGAATAAAGTACGTAAATATCCCAAATTGATTCCCGTGCTCGAATTATTATTATAATGTAGGTACCTATACGGAACTTGATAGCTCGTAAGTATTGTATATCGAAATAGAAGAAGGATCCCTTAAGTTGTCTTCGGGCTTATTCAAACTGAAAAAGCGATGGTAAATTTTGTGTAAATAAGCGACGATATCGGAAGATATTAGGTACCTATATGTAAGTATTTCCTACGACTGCGACTGCGACTGCCATAATTTTTGTGCTTACTTTATTAATAGTCGAGTTTCCTGTCGTTTACTCCAATTGATAACTGTGGCATATTGCGGCTAGATACACCAGAAGCCGGTCGTTAATTTATTTCATTTCCCTCCGTTGGTTTCTTTTATCAACCATTTAGCGACAATGATTTCATGACCCTAAGAAATGGGATATCTACTTTAAATGGCCATTGATGTAGGTCCACCAGGATGCACATTCGAGTTGTGATGCAATACGGTCACCATCATCAACGTCGCCGCAACGCCGCCGGCAATTAGATAAACAGTCTGTAGTTGGTGTAGACAGGGTGAGCTCTTCTCTCATCCTTTCGCCACCGTTCGATGAAAATTTCACTTTTACTTTCATCATTACGCGCAAATTCTTCAAATTAATCGTTTTGCAAAGGAAAATTTTCTACAGCTTTTTTTATGGAATCGGTTGAGTTGTTCTTTTGACTACCTATTATTTTTTCAACCTTTTGGTGTCCGGTGTAAAACTGACGGATGAAATGAAGAAATGAAATTCTCGTACAGCAGTAGGTATCACCAAAACCACAAAAAAATTGATCTCAAATGAAATTTTTTTTGGAAATGGGCAATTTTGAAAATTCACGTATTTTCATTTCCGAATCGATGAAAAGTGCTAATGCCATGAGAATCACTCAAAACTGTCGAGAAACGAATACGAAAATGAGAAAATAACTCCCCCCCTCCCCGCAGATCAAATAATAGCGGCAATTTCTTAAATTTTTTTTTTTTCTAAATGTGACCGTTACGTTTTGACTAAAATTTCAAATATCGTTCATCTTATGAAAACATTTCCAGGCCTGAGAGTACTTCACATAAAAATGAAGAGATTGTGTTCAGAGGGAAATTTTCGTAAATGAAATACCATTTTCGGAAATTGAACTTCAAGGTCAAACTGAGGTACAAAAATGAAATTTTTGAAAAATTGAAAGTTTTATTTTTGAACATTTTCACAAAATTTTCATACTTGAGAGAACTAAGAACGTATTCAGAAACAAATGATATGAAAATTCAGAAAAATGCGGCAAACGTTTATTTGGAATCTGGCGTAAAATTTTTCCAAAATTTGAAAAGGTTTCAGGCAAGATTCCACAAAAAGTTTTTGAAGTATTTTTCTGCATTTGTAGGTGGCTAGGTACCTATCTATATAAATATCATTTGTTTCTGAATACGTTATGCAGTTACCCCGCTTATGATAATCGGGTAGGGACCGAGTAGTCTTGCTTCTATTATATATCGAAGCGAATTACCTATTCCAATAAGCGAAAAATGTAAAAAATTTAATAAATCAAAAATAACATAAGTATGTGAATGAAAAAAAAAAAAAAAAAAATGGTACATTCAAAAAAATGAAAAATGCTGAAAATATTGGCAAATTTTATTCAAATTCAAAAATATAATAACGGGACTCCACTCAACAGAGTTAACATAAAAATTGGTAAAATTTATCATAGAATAATAAATGTTTCCAATTATCGCAATAAATAATATTACTTTTAGGATAAATTTTGCTAATTTTGTTAAATGGAGTCCTGGTATTATATTTTTGAATAAAATTTATTTTTCATACCTATTTTTCAATGATGAGCATGTGAATTAGTAGATAGCCTAGCTATAGGTACATGTCTATATTTAGTAGGGTGACAATGAAAAAACGAATTTTCGATTCGAAATTCGGCAACAGCATTAAAACGT
>FIZT01047848.1:0-13741 GCA_900065295.1 Paracoccus marginatus
CTCACGTATTGGCACCAATCCACGGGGGTCCGAAAAAAAATTCGAATTTTTTTTTTTTCCATCAAGTATAAATAAGGGCCACCCTAGTGTGCATGGTTCATCTGGTTCGAAAATCACTTCCTAGGTTATCGTTTTTTTGATATTTGATGGTGCCAAAAAATACGTTGGTGGCGGCTGAGAAGTAGTGTAGACATTTTTTTCGAATGTTGTCGAAGAAAAAACACAAAGAAAATATTCATATTGCACGCAGACTTTAATATCGATTTTTTTTATTTTCATATCGAACTAAACACTAGAGAAAGATGCACAATAATTACATATCAGCTGAGAAACAAAATATACAAACACTAAAATAATTATTGCACAAATGCATCTTAAACAAACCAAAAAAAAAAAAAAAATACTAACATATAAAACCATTTTGAAAATAACAAAAGAAAAAATTACACGTACGTATTATTATTTAAATATAATAATTTTAGTAAAAATTAACCAAAAAAAAAAAAAAAATACAAATACGAAGCTTGCTACAATTTACAAAAATTAATATATATAATAATGTAGGTATTTTGAAACGAGAGTTATTTCGTAATAGTTTTTATACAAAAATTAACTCAAAAACAAGATAAAACAAAACAAAACGTCGCCAGTGGATTACATTATATTATTTATGTCGAAGAATAACTTATGTACTTTCACAAAAACATTACAACCGATTCATTCATCATTTTACAATATTTATGATTTTTTTTTTTTTAAATTCAAAATAGCGCCTTCATTTTGCATTTATTAATTATATATCATGACTAGATTACTTTTTATTAGAGCTTACGTAGGTAGAAATAATTATTCACACTTTACAATTTGATTATTGCTTCATGTAATATGACCAATTGGACATTAGAAAAAAAAAAAAAAAAAAAAAAAAAAGAAAAAAAAGGGCAGAAAAAAAAAAAAAAAAAAAAAAAAAAAAATACGAAAAAAGTTACAAATAACAACGAATAAAAAATCAAAAAAAAAAAGGAAAAAAAGAGGAGACCCATATTGAATCAAATCGCACCTTCGAGACATAACGATCTCATCGAAAAAAACACACACAGACAAAACAGAAAAAAAAAAAAATACATTATAAAAAACACAACTCGAATTATTTACCTACGCTTTGCTTTTGGCCGATTCGACGCCCCTTTTCGTAAGCATCTGGCCTACGTCGCGTCGCGTCGGTCGATTAAAAAATAGGAGACGAATCCGACGATGTGATGATATCGCTATTGGTGATCTCCGGCGGCGGCTGATGGTTATTGGGATAATATCCGTGAATATTGGGTAGATTATTGGCGTTGGCGTCATAGTGCGGCGGTACGTTATTGGTGAGCGATGACCGATGAAGGAAGGCGGCGGCGGCGGCCGCGTTGCTATTGACCAACATGAGCGCGTCGGCCGACAAGCTGAACAATTTCGCGTTATGTTCCTGGGCTTTGGCCCTCAAGCAGGCGATGCTGTTATTCCTGAACTCCTCCGGGTCGGTCCTCGAGCCGGCCGTCAGTTGCATGATGGCAGCGTGCTGTTGTTCCATGTGCGACTGTATCTCTTGCCTTATTCGCATGTGCGCTTCTTCGGGCGTCTCCGTCTGATAGGTCGGTTTGGGAGATCCGTTCTGGTAATGTTCGGATACCATTTTATTACTGGCCGGGCTATCGCGGCCTTCGCCTGCGTTGGCCGAAGCGGCCGCGTTCGAGCCCGATTTGTCGTCTTTGTTGGGGACGGCTGCCGATGCCGAGTCCAGGTCGCGCGATGAAGGTTTCTTGGATAGGGGATGCGGCGGTAGCGGATGGTCGCCGTTGTTTTTCATATTATTCATACTTTGGCCGTTCGCGCTGTGCTGGTCGTCGGCGTCCACGTCCTCGTCGGACGAGTTACCCATGTCGTCGTCCGCGTCGTCGTCGTCGTCCGCGTCCTTGTCGCTTTGGTTGCTGGTCGTCGTGTTGTCGTCTTTCAGCTGATCGGCGGCTTCCAGCGATTTACGATGCATGCCTGTAACAAAAATATCCCGTTCTGTGGTTCGTTTTAGTTTTTACTTTTGCATATGGAGGAATGTGCGCGAGTATATGGTCTGATCGGGTACTCGTCGAGTCGATCGATTTTTGGTTTTAAAATTCGATTTTCGAAAAGGTTCTCAGAAACTTCTTCGAGATTCGATCGATTGATTTTTGAAAAATTGGTCGATCAATTTTCGACAATTCGATCGAATATTTTTCCGAAATTTAGCTCGAGAAAATTCGAAATTCGAAACATTGAATTGATAAATATGAAAATCGACTTCCGAAAATTCGACGAATCGATTTTTAAAAATTGAAAAAATCGATTCTCGAAAATTCGATAAACAGATTTTAGAAAAATCATCGATTTTTAAAAATTGAAGAATCGACCCCCGAAAAATCGAGGAATCAGTTTTGGAGAATTCGATTCATCGATTTTTCAAAAAATCGAAATATCGATTATCTAAAATTCGAGGAATGAGACATCGAAAATCCAATCGATCAATTTTAGGAAATTCGATGTTTCGATTTTCGAAGAATAGAAATAATGTCAACCAATTGTAGGGAGTAGGGTATTCGAAGTATCGATTTGAAAACATTTCTTGAATCGATTCTCGAAAATTCGAGGAATTAGTTTTCCCAAAATCGATTATCGATTTTTGAAAAATTCCAGCAATCGATTACCGAAAATTCGAGGAATCAGTTTTCATAAAGTCCACGCATCGAATTATGAGAATTCGACTTTTCGGTTTTTAAAAATTCGAGATATCGATCAACAAAAATTCGAGAAATCTGTTTTTGAAAATTCGATGCATTGATTTTTGAGAATTCGATGTTTCTATTTTTGAACAATCGAAGAAATACGAATCAGTTGTGGGGTATTCGATGCATCGACTTTCGAAAATTCGAAGTTTTTGAAAACTCGAGGAAATAGAAATCAATTTTCGGGAGATCTAAGCATCGATTTTCAAAACTTCACCAATTGATGTTTGGATTTTCGAAAAATCGATGAATCGATTCATGAATATTCGGTTCATCGATTTTTACAGATCTGAGATATCGATTATTATCGAAAATTTTGTTAATCGATTTTCAAAGATTTTAGATATCGATTATCGAATATTCGAGAAATCAGTTTTCGAAATTCAATGTATCGATTTTTGAGGAATCGATATTTCGATTTTTGATTTTTCTATAATCGATTTTCTAAACTACGAGGAATGAATTTTCAATAAATCGATACATGGAATTTTAAAAAACAATAAATCGATTCTTGAAAATTCGATGCATCGATTTATGGGAATTCGATTTTTCGATTTTCAAAAATTCGAGACATCGATTACTGGAAATTGGTGACCCTGCTTTCGGAAATTCAATGCATCAATTTTTGAGAATTCCGATACATCGATTCTTATAAATTTGAAAAAATTCGAGGAATCGGTATTCGAAAATTTATTGCATCGATTTATGCATAAAAAATTCGAATTCGATATGTACATCGTTCTTTTTAAATTCATTACATAAATCATGAGAAAATAGAATAAACACATCTCCAAAATTTCGAAGAATCGATCCTCAAAAATTCGATGCACCGACCTACAAAAACTCGAAGAATCGTTTTTCAAAAATTCGAGCTGCTCAGCTACAGTTACCCACAGTCCCACACAAACCGAGCAATAGATAGCCCATATATTACCCTTTCGAGGGAGACTTACACAATCGAGTACCCGGTCATTCTGTATACATAGATAGAAACGAGAGAAGTACGCGAAGTAGGAAGTCGTATAAGGAGAAAAGCTAACACACCGGCGCGGCGGTTACGAAACGAGCATGGAAAAAATAAAAGGATGGTACAAAATGTAATTAGAACGCAGCCCCGGTTGCCATACCAGTGCGTCCGGCGCGTCGCGTCGCCTCGTATATGCAAAGTCACACACATACATATACGCGACAACGCAACGCCACCAGCAGCGGGCGCGAGTACGAGTACAATGCAACAACGACGAATTGGGGAGAGAAGCGTCCCTTTCATTGGCGCCGTAACGCCATCGCCGGATTAGGCGGGTCGCCATATTAGCAGATCTGCGCGTCCCGCAGCTCTTCGTATAATAAACGAGGGTTGAGTTCGTTCGTGTATATACGAGAGTAGATATCTACGGTTTATGGAAGGAAAACATATAATCGGAGAGGGATGCGGTAGCGTAATCGTCCCTTACGCGGATACTGCGAGTTTTTTTTTCACGCCGATGTGTAGCTTGTTAATCGTAAGTATCGTAATATGCGGACGCACGTACAAATACTTACGATAACAGACGAAAAATAAATCGAGTCAGAGGTAATAGGAGTGCGGATTTTCAGGCGTCAAGAACAGTCTAGTGAGAAGGACATGGTCGTAGTGTAGATAGATATGTAAGTAGAGATAGAGGTACACGAATGAAGAGAAGAGATTGAGCTCACCTAGTAGCCAAGGAGCGACGCATTCGTTTTCTTTAGCGCTTTTTAATATGGTGTCTGGTAGTGGTAACGAATGCCTCACCATGGCACCGTACAGTCCGTATTCGGCCATGATTGTACTCCTGCCCCAGCATTTTTCCGTTTTTCGCCATTTAGCTCGTCGATTTTGAAACCACACCTGGAAAATGAAAGCGAAATTTTTAGAATATTCAAACTTGACATTTTATTTCAAAATTGGCACCACCACCGTCATGCTATCCAACGGACCGATATTTTCGCGAAAAATTGATAGGCAGACCTATACATAACCAAAACCAGTTTCCACTAAAATTTAATAAATGAAAAACATCCCCACTCAGGCAGTAGGAAATTACTATTAGCTCTGATCAGATGCTAGTCTACGTACATATCTACATATCAGATTAGGTATTCCTTGAGTAATTCCTAAGCAGATTTCAGAAGATAAAATACTCATTCGAATTTCATCAAAAACTTTAGAAATATTCCTAATCGGGAAATAGGAACATGGCATTTCCTTTGAGCACATACTACATATAGTTCATGCCATTCCTCGGGCAATTCCTACGCAATTTGCCAATATTCCTATTCCTGATTAAGATATAGGAATACACAATTTCTTCTGAACACACATTCCTAATCAAGATGTAGGAATTCACAATTTCCTCTGAACACAGGAACACTCCATCGCTTATCACTGCAATAAAAGAAGTCAAAATTGGACCGCGAGTGAATCAGGTAGCAAATCGCTGAAATTGCACTGAATTTTGAGCAAGTGTCACTGACTTTTCAGTAGTTTTTCGTTACATTGACTGAAAAATCAGTGATATTGGTTGACTGAAAAATCAGTGATATTGGTTGAAATTTTAGTGGATTTTCACTGATTTGTCTGTGATGCAATTTTGATAACATTTCATTGAAAATTTCACTGATTTATTAGTGAAATTTTCACTGATTTTTTAGTGAAATTTTCACTGATTTTTCACTAGTGTTTTGTATCATTGACTAAAAACATCGGTGAAATTGACTAAAATTCCAGTGATTCTGCAGTGATTCACCCGTGGTGCAATTTTAACAATTTTTCTGTGAAATTGTCACTGATTCTAAATGACAGAGCACAAAGACCACGCCCTCGAGCCAATCACTGACCGTATTTTTTTTGATATTCCTAATAATAGGTCAACTATCTACTGAACAATCCTGGAATTGTATTCTCTCAACCTGAAATCAGTGAAAATCACTGGAAAAAAGTCAGAATTGTAGCACGGGGAATCAGTGAAAAATCGCTGAAATTTCGGTGAATTTTTACTGAATTTTCAGTAATTTTCAGCGATTTTTCAGCGTTTTCACTGATTTTCAGTGATTTTCACTGATTTCCAAGTGTTTTCACTGATTTGTCAGTGAATGTTACAAAATAACTGGAAAATCAGTGAAAATTCACCGAAATTTCAGTGATATTTTCACTGATTTCTCTATGCTGCAATTCTGACTTTTTTCCAGTGATTTTCACTGATTCCAGATTGAGAGAGTATCAGAAAAATTCAGAAATATCTATTCCTAATCGTAATCTGACTGTAGATATTCATCATTTCCTTTGAACAAATCTCAACTTATACTTAAATATATCAAATTGTTCCTTTGGGCAATTCCGATTGCACTCTTCATTTTGACGTTATCATTTTTTTACCACATAAAATCAAAGTGGTTTGCGAACGAAGTGCATTTTTGCACAGATCTATGCATATTTTTAAAAAATTTCATTTTCTTGGCAACAAAAATTTTCAATGGGACTCGATTTGAAGATAATAAAAAATTCTATCTGGTGAAATGACTGAAATTTTTTATTCAAAAATGCAACATTTTTCAAATTTTTTTCTTTCTTCATTAATAACATTCTGCACATACTCTCTCAATTTGGAATCAATTAAACCTACTGAAAAAAGTCAGAATTGCATCACAAAGGAATCAGTGAAAAAAACACTGCAATTTCGGTAGATTTTCACTGATTTTTCAGTTATTTTTTGCAACATTTACGGAAAGATCAGCGAAAATTCACCGAAATTCAGTGATTTTCGTACTGATTCCAATTGAGAGAGTAAAGTTTCTAATTTTTTTTGTCAAAAATTCGAGGTTTGCAAAAATTCTGAAGAGAACCTATCTAATTTGAACAGAAAATTCTATTCTGAAGGAAACTTTCCAAGGACAAAATTTTCCATTTTATAGGAAGAGATGAAAAAAAAAACTACACAAAATCTGAGATGTGATATTTTGAACATACATAATATCTCATTTCGACATTGTAAATTTCTACAAAAATTTGACATTTCTCCTCAAATTGAAAGTTCGCGACGGAATATTCTCCGAAATAGGATATTTATGTACATTATAATTACAAACACGATACGTTGACCACATCCCTATAAGCACCCTCACATACCCAAGGATTACAATTTACACTTTCATAATTCGCGTAGGCCTATATCCAACCAAAGAAACCAGCCTTTTGATGGAGCCAGTGTCCAAAAAATAAGCCTTTGGAAATTGATACTTTTTTACGCAAGTAAGTATACGAATATTTTCTATACCCAACGTACGTATGTATATACCTACCTATTACGATGGTAAACAGGAGGTTTGATTTATCGTTAATGAGAACACGCTATGCTACCGCCGTTTGCGCGCTCGTATATCTACATACGTAAACGTATACATACGTCGTCGTTTTTACACTCGTACGGTGCGAAAAGCAGCGCCTCTGCGAACACGAAGGCGCGAGACAACGACAAAGGATTACTTTGAATCTTTTTAATGAGCGGCTTTAACGGTGTTACGGTTCTTTTGTGATGGCTGAACGCGTGTAACCTCATATGTTTGTCCCGAAGGCAGCGCCGACGTACTGTACGCCGCTTCTGTTACGTAATTTCTTTCACAAACACGTACGTGTTATGTACGTCTACGTACGTATATAAGAAAAACGATATAGTTTAAACCGAACTCGTCATCGCTTCGCGACAGAGGTAATGAATTTTCGTCTTATAATATATTATACGCTCTGTCCGACGCAAACGACGCTCATTATATTGTAGTTTATTAAACAAACGAGAAATGACATCGGTCACGTGTGAACTGATAGGTTTTTCTCCTGCACTCGGCCTTTATTGTGCGGCCAGCCAGCCCGATACGGCCGGCAAACTAGAACCTTACAGTCGTACACGCACTAGCAGTGCTGGCAAACCGGGGCTATTTCGTGCTTCGTCGTATGTAGTATCTAACGATCACCCGCTGCGGAAACACGCGCGCTATTCGCAATCGTAATTTCAATTTTTCGTCCGGAGCACGATACACTGTATACTATGCCAGTTTATCTACAAGAAGCGCGTGCTCATTAACCGATAAAAAAAATGAGCAACTCTATGTTGCCTAACTCGACTCCTTCTCCTTCAATTAGGTATCTGCTCCTGTTGATCTCGATAGTGCCCTGAGAAAAACCCCCAACCGACATTTTTCTTCAGCTTTCATTACTACTCCCATGCCTACCTATCCGAAACTGGCGCACAGAAAAAGTATACCGAATCGTTGACGGAGCCCGGGGTGCGAGGGGGAGGTACAACGGCCTACGAATGCAAACTCGCTAAGTGTCAATTTGGCGAAATGTTTCAACTTTATCCAATTTGTCATCCCCTAAATTTCAACGTCAATTAGGAACGCAATTAGTGAACGACGACGATTGTGCTGCACGACAGCCCTTTCTTCGAGCGTCGAACACGCCAGCATCAGCCACAGCCGACGTCGACGTCGAATCCTTCATCGCCTCGAGGTGTTCGAACGTCGATGACGCGGACACCGCCGAGCCGATTACAAAAACACGCACGATACAGATAGAGTATAGACAGACGCTTCTATTGGCCACCAAACGTTGACGAGAGATGAGACAGAATTTACTCGCGAGAATAACCTGCAGCGCGGTGGCAACGTTTCCCTCCCGTAAATGAAAATGTCAAACGAGAAAGAAACGTCGTGAAGCATATTTCTCGTAGTGAATATAGTCGCGCAGCAGGACCGACCCTGTGAGCAGAGGTTCGGAAGATGTTTCTCTCCATACCGCTGTGTCGCGGGTAGTTAGAGTTGAGAAATTTTCGAACGAACATTAAGCATATCTAAGATGGAAAAGGAGCTCTGGGATATTGTTTGACTACACTAGAAATGATAAAAATTTCTGAAAAATTCGTCATTTTTCGAAAATTTGCAAATAAAGAAAAATTATCAAAATGGTCAAAAATATAAAAAATTGCCAGAATCGTCCGTTTTTGAAATTTTTTCAAAATTTTCAATTCTTGGAAAATTGAAAAATATGTAAATATTGAAGAAATAGCCATTTTAGAAAAATCACAAAATTTTAGAAAATCATCAATTTTTAGGAAAAAACTGAATTTGTCAGATTTGTTGAATTTAAAAAAATTTTGACCATTGGAAGATTGTCGAAATCGTCAGAATTTCAAGAATTATCATTTTTATTTTTTTTTGACGAATTTTTGAAAAATTGCCATTTCAAAAAAATTTTCAGTTTTTTGAAAAAATATCCAAAATTGTCAGAACTGTCAATATTTGAAAAATAAGCGAAATTGTCAAATTCAAAAAATCCAAAATTTTTGAAAAATGATCGAGTTTTAAGAAATAGTAGAAATCGTCGAAATACGTGAAAAATTGAAAAAATTGTAATTAATAGGGAGTTGTCAACATTACCAAAATTTTTAGAATTATCATTTTTCAGAAATCACTTTTTTTTCCAGAAATTTATCCAAGTTGTTAATTTTTTAAAAGCTATTTAAAAATCATCAATTAAATTTTGGAAACATTGTCAGTTCGAAAATTTCCAGTTTTTGGAAAATGAATCAAAATTGTCATTTTTTTGGAGGGAGGGGGGGATCTCCCATTTTTGAAAAATTGTCAGTTCAAAAATTTCCAGTTCTTGAAAAATGAACCAAAATAATTGTCATTTTTTGGGGAAATCTTCAGTTTAAAAATTTCCAGTTTTCTGGAAAATGAATCAAAATTGTCATTTTTTTGGAAGGGGGGGGGGATCTCCCATTTTTGAAAAATTGTCAGTTCAAAAATTTCCAGTTTTTGAAAAATGAACCAAAATAATTGCCATTTTTTGGGGAAATCTTCAGTTTAAAAATTTTCAGTTTTTGGAAAATGAATGAAAATTTTCTTTTTATTGAAAAATATTTGGAATTTTCAATTTTTGAAAAATTATCAGTTCTAGAAAAACTGTCAATATTCAACAAAATTGTCATTTTTAGAAATTCGACAATTTCTGGAAAATTGATCATTTTCAGGAGGAAGTCAAAATTGTTAGGTTTGTCGATTTTTGGAAAATTCCCAACTGTATCAAGTTGAAATCTTTCAAGAAAATTGCTGGTATTTGCAAAATTGCCAAAACTACCAATTATTTGGAAAATGTTGAAAATCGTGGATTTTTCGAAAACTGTCAAAATTGAATTTTTCTTGAAAATTTTGTATCAAAATTATCAGCATAAAATGTCGTCAAAATGTTGATCTCGAAAAATTGTCAATTTTTAGAAAACGATTACCCAAACTCCTCACTTTTTTAAATTGAAAATCAAGCCAGCCATTCATCTTCATCCCCCGGACCCACGCTAATCTTCAAAAATCACCGAAAAATCTCCTCCTCGAGCCTGCTTCACAACCCCCTCGGCCAAACAGACACGCAAACACCAAGAGAAACGACGCGGCTCGCCTCGACCTCAGCACCAAGCTATACGTCACCGTCGAAAAATTTCGGCTCGATCGTCTCGTACACTACGTACGTACAGCACCTACACGTTTCATGACCCGGAATTTCGCAGATCGCGGCGCACATACGGCTGCAAATACGTAAAATATTTACGCGCGCATAAAAGGGTTAACGGAGGCGAGCAGCTCGCGAGTGGCAAATTACCGAGCTGCCGCGGGTGTTGTGAAAGGTATTTTAAAGCTGCAGGGTTATACGGTAAAAGGGAAGAAGTTAATTGACTTTCCTAAGTACCCGATAATAAATTTAAGCCGGCTGACGTGCAAGAATGCGGTAATTTGGTTCACATATACATTTTGGCCGAGGCGAGGCCGAGGGTTTCATTATAACCATTGCCTAGCCTACACTCTGTGTATAAGCACGTTTGGGTTGGCTGGCGCACGTACCACTCTACCCTGCCGCCAGCCTCGTGCTTGGCCGCTTTTAATACGTGGTGCGCGTACCGAGCTTCTTAGTATACGAGCTTCTCTCTCGCTCTCTCTATATCCCTCTCCCTGGGCTGTAATCCGTTTAGAAGCGCTTACTAATTCATTAACTATTTCAGACCAGCCGGACACAAACGATGATCCCTTTTTTTGAAAATTAATGAGCTTTGTAAAAAGGGTCGACTCTTTGGGTTCGGTACTATAATGTATGTACGTACGTACGTATGGTATAGTATTATATAAACCGAATGCTAACCTTCTCTTCTTGACTTACCCCTCTTTCGCTGTTTTGACCAAGCAACATCGACACGATACGTTTTATTATTAAGATAAATAAATCGACGATGAGCCCGATTTTTACACACACCGTGCACGTTTCGGAATTTACAGAAATCGCACGCGCGTGTACGTTTGCGTACGTGCGCTCGTCCGACGACAACCATATTCGCTGCGGTCGCTGCACCCGCGCTGGACTCTATACTCGACCACATGCTGGACACCAAATGACCCGCAACGTCGTTAAACGCTTCAAATTTTCAGCCAACAGTTTCCCTTATTACGGGATTCGATTTTCATTTCAGTTCGAATCCAATTCCAGCTCTTTTCTCGTTAATTAATCACATCGTCGGTGATTTTTTCAACGCAGTTTACCCCTAAATTGATAAATAGAATTCGAATGTCGAAAAAATACTACCGGATTCGTAATCGGCGTCCTTCAAAACCTAGAAATCGATATACGACACGAATTTTTATCATTTTTACGAAAACACCCCCTTATGCCAGTCGAATTTCCACCCCAAAATGAGTATGCACAAAAAATGTACATGGAATCGAGATATCGAAAAAATACTACCGGATTCGTAATCAGCGTCCTTCAGAACCTAGAAATCGATATACGACACGAATTTTTATCATTTTTACGAAAACACCCCCTTATACCAGTCAAATTTCTGCCCCAAAATGAGTATGCACAAAAAAATGTACATGGAATCGAGATATCGAAAAAATACTACCGGATTCGTAATCGGCGTCCTTCAAAACCTAGAAATCGATATACAACACGAATTTCTATCATTTTTACGAAAACACCCCCTTATACCAGTCGAATTTCCACCCCAAAATGAGTATGCACAAAAAATGTACATGGAATCGAAATATCGAAAAAATTCTCTCAATCAGGTAATTAGAGCCCTTGAAAACTTGGAAATCCATGCCCGACCCGAATGCTTATCATTCATTCAAAAACCACCCCCTCGCCCTTTATTCTCCCTCAAAAAATCCATATATCGAATAAAAATGTGGAAAAATTACTCCCAGATTCGTAATCAGCGCCCTTGAAAACCTAGAAATCGATATACCACACTGATTTTTATCATTTTACCAAAACCACCCCTATACCTTTCAATTTTCCACCCCGAAATGAATATGTAAGATATGCATGGAATCGAGATATCGAAAAAATACTCTCCAAATGGGTAATCAGAGCCCTTGAAAACTTGGAAATCGTTGCCCGAACCAAATGCTTATCATTCATTCAAAAACCACCCCCTCACCCTTTATTTTCCCTCAAAAAATCCATATATCGAATAAAAATATGGAAAAAATACTCCCAGATTCGTAATCAGCGCCCTTGAAAACCTAGAAATCGATATACCACACTGATTTTTATCATTTTACAAAAACCACCCCTTTACCTTTCAATTTTCCACCCCAAAATGAATATGTAAGATATGCATGGAATCGAGATATCGAAAAACAACTCTCCAAATGGGTAATCTGAGACCTTAAAAACTTGGAAATCGATGTACGACACGAATTTTCATAATTTTGTCAAGAACCACCCCCTCACCCTTAATATTAAATCAAAAAATCATCATTATGGAATAAAAATTTGAAGAAAATACCTCCAGATTCGTAATCAGCATCCTTGGAAATCTACAAATCGATATACCACACTGATCTTTATCATTTTTACAAACACTACCCCTTCTCCCTCCACTTTCAACCCCTTTCAAATTTAAAAGTCGCGTTCAGTGATAAAGTGTCGTCATGTGCGTTGATTATCACCAATCTAACAGTACTGAATCTAAACCACGATACCACGGTTGATCTTAAACACGCCGAGTTGTTATTGGACTGGCATTCGGGGGTAAAATAAGGGATGAAATAGGGGTGAAAACTGAAATTATGATAAAAAATCGTCATGTATATCGATTAATAGGTTTTCAACGACGCTGAACTCGAATCCAGCCTTATTTTTGACTTCTAGTCGATCCTTCTCGATCAATTCACCATTTTTCGCTTCGATATCGCAAATTATTAGCTCAATTACACGATATTAGCTTAATTTAAACCGAATTTTCTCCAACAATGACGATTTTTCTCCAACCAGCCCGCTCTATTCCGTTTCTCATCCCTCCCCTCGGTGAAATAATTGCCGAATAAGCATAAAAAAGCGCTCGCTTCTCATTCAATAAGGAAATACGATTACCAGGCGGTTGAAAAATTGCACCAATCTAAATATTTCCTTTTCTTTAACGACGTTAAATAAACCCTCATTATCGCCTTACATTCGAGCTTTCGTCGTCGTCGACGCAGCCTCCGCGACGAGCAGGCAATCCTCTTCTTCAAAAGCCGCCTTCGCGTCGTCTTTTCGAGCGCACAAAGCCAAAGCGGCGTAGGTACTATACACAAAAACACATCGTTTCTCATTTCACCGCGGCTTCTCCTCAGCCCTCGCACGCGAAACATCGTCGAACGCGTATACCTACGTCGAAAATACCTCGACAATTACACGTGTAATCCAAACTACGTAAAATTAAATATGAGAAGAAGAGATTTTCAAAATGTTGATTGTACCTTTCAGAATCAGATTTAAAATCTATTAATTTTAACCCCCTCGAGTTAAAGTGTCGTCTTTTCAATCGGATTTAAATCTTTTTTCCGCCGCCGTTCGCCTCGCCCCCCCCCCCCCCCCCCCCCCCCAACAC
>FIZT01047858.1:0-11904 GCA_900065295.1 Paracoccus marginatus
TGTAAAATCAAAAAATATGAAAAATTCCTAGATGTTTTGACCTACATCATACTAGTTGAGATTTTTTTGCAAATACTGGCTCAACTATGCGTCCTAGAGAAAATTTGATCGTCTATTGCAGAAAGGAAATTTAATTCTCTACAACTTTGGTTCTATACATTTTTATTGTAGGATGCATAGTTTGGCTGTAAAATCAAAATCTAGATTTTTTGACCTTTATTGACCTACACTATACTGTCAATAAGTAGTTGCAAAAATTCTGGTCGAAGTACACTTCAGATTCCTTCAGGTATTTAGCAGCATCTCGAATAGCACTCATCCTTACGGATGGAAAATACTTCATTTCTACTGTCACTTTTTCTTTTCTTCAACTTCACCATGACTACATCCAATTCATTGTAATTTCGAGGCAATATACTCGAACTTTTTTCAACATTTGTTGGTACATTGATAACTCTTCCTTTACTAGATTTTTGCTTGTCTACATTTGAGGAATAAATCCTGATGAAACTTATTCTTGGTGCAAAAAATCTTTCCTCAATGAACTGTAATATTTTTAATACGTTAGGTATAATTGGAAACTTCAACTCTTCATAACACAGGCTACTTGGAGGGATTTCATCATTGTAAATGTACCTTCTTTAGGTACTGCATATTTCTTGGGACTTCCCAATGATCACTGAACATATTTCTTTTCTTTTTTCATATATTTTCTTATTATCAAATATTTTCTCATCGTACTTCTTCATAGACTTTTTGAAATTCAACTTTCCACAACTAATACAAACATGAGTTGGTCCTTATTCTTTAATCAACTTCATAAATTCTTTTTTGTATGATTGAAAATCACACAAAACGTTTTTCTTATATCTTCTTCTGAGACTGATCTTTTTTCTGTACACAACTCAATTCTTTCTACACTTATACTTCTCTCTTAGAGTCATTTTTTTCTTCTTTGTCAGGTTTTCATCATATCTTCGTGTCATCTTCATTTTTCTGTAGAACCTTTTGCTTCTTTCTTTCAACTTCTCATACTTCCAAGGATATTTTTCAAATCTTATTTGCTGTAATTTCATCATACGTTTATATTTCTCTGGTTCTGTTATGAATCTTTTACGTTGCAATTCCTTCATTCTTTCATATCTTTGTGGGAATTTTTTAAATCTGATATACTGCAATTTCTTTATTCTTTCATACTTTTCTGGTTGTTTCTTCAATCTTTCTTTCGCTAAGTAAATTTAAATTTAAATTTATTATTAGATAAATATAATATTTTATTTTTATTAATTTTAATAATTATTTTTATTATAATTTTTTTTATAATATTAAATATATATTTAATATTAATTTATTTAATTGATTAATAATTTTATTTGTATCCTTTTTGTATTCTTTTTATTTAAATTGTGTTTCTCTGTGAATACCTTTTTAGAATAGGTAGTCCACTAATTTGGTACTTTAGTACCACTAGTTCATAATCAATCCGCCATTTTGTGAAAAAATCGATTTCCAAAAAAAGAATTTCATCAGAAGAATTTTCAAACTTTGTATGTAAAATACATTAAGCACCTAAAGTAAGTTTGTATTTCCTAGAATTAAATTTAATAAAATTGTTTTAAATAATTGTTTCATTTATCCTGTTTCACTTTTACCAAGAATGAAATAAAAAACACGTCTTTAATACTGTACAAATTTATTCTTACATAGCAATAAGGAACTTGAAAACTGAAGAGAAAAAAATAATAATACAAAAAAAAAACAAAAAAAAAAGAGATAACGTATGTAGTATGTACACGTAAAAACATGAAAAAAAAAACAACTACGAATAGCTTACGCGCGATACTTTACAACATACGTAAAATGATTCGTAATAGTAACTAAAAACTTGGAAAAATCGACAACAAAATAAATATCAGTATAATATACGACCGCTGGACGCGCGCCTTAGGATCGAGTCACAACATACAATATATTTTCAGGTGTAATAAAAACCACTCGTATCGTCCGACCGTTGAAAAAATAAAATAAACGATCGTTCATTTATTGAAAAGTGTAGTGATGTGAGTATGCTAGATGGTAGCGGGGTGGTGAACGACTATTTAATTTTTTGCGGTTTTCTATTATTGACGTATAAATCTACGATCTTGTGCGAAGTATCTGATCCGAGCGCACGCCCCACTTTGGATTCGGTTTTACGATTCAGCGCCTCGCAGATGAATTTGGCAGCGTGTATGAGCGAGTTGAGATCGACGCCTGTGTCGATACCCATGCCTTCGAGCATATAGACGAGGTCTTCGGTGGCTACGTTGCCGCTGGCTCCTCGAGCATAAGGGCATCCTCCCAGGCCGGCTACCGACGAGTCGACGACACAGATACCGAACTGAAAATACAATTAACGGTGGCTCGTAAAATAATCGCGTAAATGGTGCGATGGTTCATAAGTATGAATGAGGTTATTTCATATGTATTAACAATCGCATCGTTGTTGGTTTAATTTATCAATTACACCGACGACGACGTCAGGTTGATAATAAAAAAAAAAACATTATACGCGACGTTGAGGTCATAATGGCGAGCGGTTTACCTCTAAGGCTGTTAGAATATTGGCCAATGCTTGGCCGTAAGTGTCGTGACAATGAACGGCTAAATTTTGCACTGGAACTTTACGTACGACTTCGCTTAATACTGATCGCATGGTGCCAGGGGTGCCGACGCCGATCGTGTCGCCTAACGATACCTCGTAGCAGCCCATCTCGTACAGTTCGCTGGCGACCTGCGGATTCACATAAACGTAATGGTTGATTTTATCGATGCGGATTGAGATGAGCGAGCACAGCGAGCAATACGTACCTTGGCTACCTGCTGAGGCGGCACAGGTCCTTCGTAAGGGCAGCCGCAAATGCACGACACGTAACCTCTGACTTTTAGGTTGTTATCTAAAGCGCAATCCACTACTTCTCGGTACCTTGATAAGCTCTCGTTTATCGTACAGTTTATGTTACGTTTACTGAATGATTCCGATGCCGATGCGAATACCGCTACTTCCTTGGCGCCGGCTGAAATCTGCAAAAGCGAACCAGTTTATGTTTTTATTTCAGCGAGATTATTCTGAAATATTAATTTCTTTCAATTTTCATGTACCGCGTAGAAAAATAGGAATGGTGTTTTGACCCTTTTGACCCTCGAAAAGATTTTTTCCTTGTTATGGTTGACTTTTTGGGGTCCAAATGGTTTAGAGAGGAAGCCAAAAAGCCATTCTTATCCAAAATGTTCAATCTTTAGGAATTTTATCAATATTTTTTGACCCCTTATGAATTTTCAAATCGAATGGCGATGGTTTTTTTTTTAAATATTAAGGTAATAAATTGCTTTTTTTAGACCATAAATTCTCAAAGCAGATCGAATCTTTTATCACGGTGGTCTCTTCATTCACGTAAATCACGTATTATCTTACTGATAAGAGGGAAATTAGCCTTTCCTCGAAATACGATACAAAATTAAACATCCAATCAAATACAATATTCCCAACGTACGTGATACCGAAACTAATTGGGTATTTAATAGATTTGTCGAAAGATTAAATTTTTCAAAGGTTTTCTTGGACATTTCGAAGCCACCAATTGATTGATTCGCCTCATCGAGCAAATCAATCGAAAGCATAATAACGAAGACGAAAGTAATTTTCTAATTGCAATATTAATTACGAACGATATGAGAAAACGTGTACACGACTGATTACTAAAGCAATATCAGCGGTAACACTTACAGCCGCATTCAATCCTTTAATATTCGGTACTAGAACTGGATAGGAAACATTTTGATAATAGTCGATTCCATTGAGAACTTCGGTATGATCGGCCATCTGAGGAACCCATTTAGGCGATACGAAACTGTAAACAAGAGACGCAAGTAGGTAATTTTTTTTACACCGAAATCGCGTCTTTAAAACGCAGGTACAAATACGAGGGTAACACAATTAGTTGTATTACCAAGGTGAAAATGTTAATTAATGGAATTTAACCGTAAACTGGATTTTTCATCCCAACATACTAAATCAAAATCAACGAAAAGAAGGGAAAGTAGGTATATAGCGGTACTGCGTAGGAACATCGCGGATATGAAATTTTTTTTAAAACTATTTTTCGCAATTGTTGTTCGCACGATCGACGTTATAAATAAATTTAATTAGATTAGGGTCATAAGTATTATGTTGACCCGCGTTGCGTTGATTAAACCAGCGGTGCGAATTAATTATACCTTGTTACTTCTATGGTTTGCAGACCGGTCTTCGAAAGCTTGTTGATGAAATCGATCTTGACTTGAGCCGGCACAATGGACGGTTCGTTTTGTAATCCATCTCGAGGACCGACTTCTACGATTCGTACTTTATCCGGATACCTCAAACTGGCGATATCTTGAGTCTGTCGAAACGAAAAACAACAATATATGAGTGAAGGTACGTGATTCTCTGACGGTTTCAAGTGTACCTATCAAGCTACACTTGTACAATGTAGTACACAGCAGTTATAGGTACACACCGATTTCACAAAACCCGAACGGTTGTTAGAAAATAGTTTGATTATTTCGTTCACGAGTACTAAAGCAGTTCCCTTCATGGTTTACACGTACGCACATCACAAGTCGAGAAAAATGATCAACTACGAATTAATACGGTATCACTAAACGAACTCGAAGTCGCCAAAATTGATGAACTAATTAACTCGCGCAGATAGTATCTACCGTACTTATCACCGCAGTAGACAAATTCACCGAATCAAATGAAACGAGTATCTACATTGAGAAAACCCTCTTCGAGTTTCACGAAAACCTGTTTACATACGCAACCAACGCGAACGCGAATTACTTTCCCACCACCGCAATTTATCGTACAACAATGTACAGGACGATAAAGATAAGCATTATCTTGTCGAAACGTTCGTCCGCCAATCAAAAAAAATTAATAAAGGTAAATAAATCAATACCGCAACACCGATCGATAATCATTATCTCCGGTAGGGTATTTAAAAACCGATTGGGTATTATTTTTTTCGCTTGTTTATAAGCCAAAATTAATACAAGTACATGCAACGAATATTTTTACCTACGTCATATAGATAACGATTTTTTCAAAGCAATTAATTAATATTAGGTAGTTCTACGTCACACAACAAGCCATAAGTTATAAGCTAACATACCTTATTAGTTTCATAAGGCATAGATCCCAATATTATATTGTAATTTAAATTACGAAGATTGTCTAGGCAGTGATTCCGAGCCCATTTTGTTAGTTAGAAAAAAGTCGCTCACTTACGATAAATCTATGAAAAAACTGACCACAGATACCGTTTGATTTGCTCGTATACAAGATACTAGCTCGAATAACACGAATTGGCAGCATTCTTAATTTACAAGTTAATTATTATTATACTTGAATTAATTAAACAATATTTTGACATTGATTTTCCAACCAAAGTTTCCAACTTTTCATTATTTTTTTTCGCAATTTTGCACAGCTGATGCAGATTGATAACGCTTGCAACTTATCAAGATGCAGTTCCGGAAACAGGCTGTAGGGTCGCGGTATAACTAACTAGGTAAGAATTCGACTACCTATTTTTATTATTTTTCAAATCCCATTATTTTTATAATCGCATTTTTAAATTATTTCTTTGATTAATTAAGCTGATTATTGTATAATTAGTATTCAGTACACATTCTTATACGAAATTTACAATTTTGAAGTATTTTAGCGATGACTTTTTCACTCGAGTCGAGTGTGAAGAGAAGACTGAAGAAGAGTGGCTGATGCATGGGCTGATGGCGTCTGTGTTCAGTTTTCAGTTACATACACTAGAACCGCTCGGTGTTTTCGCGAATTCAAAGTGAATAAAATGAAGAATTTAACGAGGAATTATCGATATTAAAGCTCCTCAGATTACTGTTTACATATTTCTCAACGCACGACTGTACGGGTATAGCTAACAAGTATTTCAAGATGTTTACATCTCAACCGAACGTCAACCATTGTATGGACCTAAAGCCGAAGAACGATGCCGGTTTGTAAAGGTATTCTGATATTCTAGTTCTTAAACGAATAATTATTTAACAAAGTACGCATACGGCATATTCAACAGATAACCATGATCAGGAAATTCGTAGAAGCGTACAATTCTCGCAGAAGTCACTCGTTTTCTGTAACGGCGCAATACCATTTTCGGATGACTAGTACCAGTAAGTGTTTTTCGAAAACATCTTCGTCATGTGGGAAAAACATCTTTGGTTTACGTACTTTAACGATTAACGTGGCTATAATCTATCGTGAATCAGATTTTAGAATCTTATGCGTACCGTAGTGAGTGGAAAAGTAATGTAAAAGCGGTCGAGTTACATAGGCTAAATCGTCGTAGGATTCAACTCGAATAATTATAATGAAACGCGTTAATTAATTGCTAATTATGCATTCACGAGTACTGAAATAGAATTACAAGGTAAGGCAATGATCTTGGAGTAATTTTCAAGTACTTGTAATTGTCGGAATTGAGAATCAATTGTTTGAAATACCGACAGCAGCTTAGGTCAGCTTGGAAGTTCAAGTCGAATTATTCTTTAATACTCGGGTATAGGTATTTAGCGATTGAAACCCACTTTGTTTATGAATAAAACCACGTGCTTTTTATCTACTTCACGAGTAGATACGCAGCAACAGGTGAAGTGGAATATTCTATGAGAATCGTACGTGTAACTGTACTTGCGGTAATCGTACGCATATTGACCTACATCACTACGTGCTCTGTTTTAGAAAAGTGTCCGCGTGTCTATATTTTCACCTTTTTCATTTTATTCTTATCGGTTTCTAATTGAATTAAATAATACAAGTCGTAAAATTATCGTACTTACGTCTAAAATGAGGTTTCCATTAATCGTGAAGCGATCTTTCATCGTTGTCTCGATTCGATTCCGAATACACCAATTCCAATAATTGCAAATTAAAATTATCTTGTAGAAATTTTTCACTAACGAACTATACAGTTATGTGCGTTACACTGGATACCGAAAAATATGAAAATATGTACGGCTAAATCATTGCCTAATTAAAAATACACCGTGAAGCAACGTTAATCCGTACCAAGTCAACAGACAAGATTGAGTATGGCAAAGTTATACGTACTTCAAGCAGCCTATATCTAGGTACCTGTATGTACAATGCATACGCCATCGTTTTGTTTCCTGGTGACTGAATCGTTATTGGTATAACATGGGTAGTATCAAGGCTACTCGCACAACTGGTTTTCTTCCATCGGTAATTAATTTCAGTTGGGGGAAAAAACGCTGGTATTTTTGAAAAATAATCTCCTTAATGGCGTGTTTACCCATTATAAAGTTTAAAATATTATATGGGTTTGTATTTCATCCGAAAAAAAAATTCAGTTAAACTACTTCATTTTTACTAATGTTGCAAATATTTTGATCTGATTCGAAGTATGCTTAAATTTTACGAGGTATTCGAGACTCGAGTGACGAAAAATTATTCTAACAAAGCTGCTGTAGAGTACGAGTTGTGTGCATATTGCGTTGAATTGCCAGTTGTTGTTGGTCTTTATTGTGGGTCATCATACGCTGGGGTATTCCATCTCGTTATGATGTACGTATCTAAATATGCATAGTGTGTCTCGTACGTTGAATGGTTACTTGTAGGAAGATTTTTCTCTTCATTTTGCATTTTTTTTTTTTTTTTTTATAAAACAATTGTAAATGTTGAAGAAGTATTTTTCCATCACCAGATAGATCTTTCAGAGCAATTGGATTCGTTGCATTTTGATAATTAAATCCACACTTTGTTGTGAAGGTGCTTCTTTGGGAACTGATTTTTGATAACGTATGTCCCCTTCCCCTTGAATTACTCCACCATTCTGTTCTAGTTTGGCCTACTTCCAAACAGCCATTCGCTAGTTGAATGCTTAGGAAAATTGAAATTTGACATTTTTAAAGAATTATTTAATTTTTTAAAAAAATTTTGAGAATTTGCTAATTTTTTACAATTTTTCATTTTTTAAAATGTAATATCAAATGGTTTTTTTTTTCAAAGTTTTGAGCTTTCAGAAATTTACTGTTTTGAAAATTTTGCAAAATTTTTCCATTTTATTAGTTTTGTTTTAAAACTAGGAATTTCAATTACCTATTGGGGGAAAAGGTTTTGGTCGGGTGTTGCGTTTGGAGAGGCGGAGTATTACAGATCATGTTTTAAAATTTTTTTTGGCTTAATAAGCATTTTTTAAAAATCAATTAGTGTACGCTGGACTCGTCTGCAATTTTTCACCACATTTTATCGTTTCTTATTTCTCCTTAATCGTCGAATATAGACTACTTTTTGTACATTACTGCTTATATTTTCATATATTTCATGGGAGAAAATCTCACGTATTGGCTCGTGTTTTTTCAGACTCCACTGAGACGTTCAATCATGGCCTCACCAGTCACCACTGAAGACTCTCGAGCCAGAATTTGAATAATTTCCAAAATCATGAAGAAAGTATGTACCAATCCACGCTGAACGCTGCCATGCCACCCCTCGCCATCAGCCATCTGTACGCGACATGATTAATTACAAATCAGGTAGATAATGAATTACGTTGTTATCTTTAATCATCGATAAGTTCATTGTTGAAAATACGATCCCCATTGTACGTACGAGTACGTTTATATAAACGTGCACGTCGCGACTGTTTTTTTTTTTTTTTTTTTCAAAACCCATCTTACGTAGCCCGGTCAATTCACTCAGAGTAGCCAAGGCGATCGGCCAGCCACGGTGTCGTATCGAGCAGCCGCTTTGATCTATTCATACCGGTATGATGATTTCGTCTGCGTTCGAATACCCAGTCGAAATGTAACTCGTATTCACTTAGAGCCCGATTCCAATTATAAATTAATTCTCACATAAAGGTTTCAATCAATTTTTCAAACCTGGATGGCGCGACCAGCTCAATTACTCCGTTCAATTTACACGTACGAGATTACAAGACGACCGACGAGAGAGTGTCGAATTGAAAACATCTCGTATATGCTGGGTCTCGAGCGAATTTTTTCAAAACCATTTATCGGTACAGGAAGTCGTAGAAGTGGCATAATATTTAAATATTTTAATACTCGAGATACGGTCGAACTTGAAATAGGAAGAATTTTGGCAAACTAGTTTTTCTCTCTTTCTCTCTTCTGGCGTGAATTTCAATTGTTTGCTTGTTTACTGGTAGTCGCGGCAGATGCGTAGCTTTGAGGTCAAGAACCGTTATTACACACAAATTTTCAATTTCCAAGAAGGTGACTAATTTTTAGTATGTTAAATGTTAATAACTGCCATCATTAAATCCGGTTTTTCTTTGCCTATCCCTCGTACCATCTCTGTGTCGGCGTTAGATTCGACCAAGATATCTAGGAATCTATTGTACATATTTTTTATAGACGTGTACATAGAGTACCCGGTTGCATTTCATATTCCCTACTGATTTTTTAATTTAATTGCACAATACGTTAGCAAGATAACGAGAGTTGCAACTATGACGTAAAAATTCATCGTATGTACGAATTGTCGTTGGAAAAAATGACAGAAATGGAAAATCAATTTCGTATAGATTGACACTAATATGCCTAGACCTATCTCTTCTACTTACAAGATGGAAGAGGTGCACATACCCATCGCATATGATACCGCTGTTCGGTGTAGATATTATTATTACGAAGAGACGTTCGTCTTCCTGTAATCATCGATTTAATTCATATATACACACCAAAGAACTGAAGAAGTGTACTATCTTTCTCTATCTCTGTACTGGTAATTCTTTGAAAAACGACTACGCGAAAATTTATCATTTTATCGTAATTACATAGATGGAATGATCCGTCAATAGGACGCAGTCCATTTCTTCGTCTACTTCCGCACTTTTACGAATTAGGTACATACCAACGGTTGATATTGATATGTATCTCTATGACTGGCCGATCCGATGATATGAATTGATGCAGCAGCAGAAATAAGTGGTGTGGCTTGCGTCTGATCTGTCTGGTCTTTCTGTTGTTGTCTGTTCCGCGTATATGTTTGTGTGATTGTGACGTGCGGTGTATTGTGAACTGGCCAGTGACCAGTATCATTGGACGAGTAATTACGAGGTGCGATGTGCCAGTTAGATGATGGTAATTTTGAGACGTTTTAGGTGTTGCGTCGAATTGAGATCCATTATTGAAATGGAAATGGTATTTTATGCGGTGTGCGTGTTGGGTAGCGTAGTGAGGATACGCACGAGTAAAACGAGTTGAGCGTATAGATAATGGCAATTTGATGGTGTTGATGTTATGTTTACGGGGTTACGAATCGGTTTTTCAGAATTTCATGTTTTTACCTCGCCCTGCACCAGGCTGTCACTTTTTCAATTCGCCCAATAAATCACATTTTGGCATTTGAAAAAAAAATATACTTGGCATGAAAATTGAAAATACAAATTAATGCGTGGAATTGAAAATTGATTAAAAATTTCGAAATATCGGGAAAAAATTTTGTACTGAATCAAATTACCAAAATCGAGAATTTTAATTTTTGTAAATCGACAATTTTGTTTTTTTTTTTTGAAGTTTTTAAACTTCAGATTGATCAAAATAAAACAAGAAATGGAAATTTGGAAATTTAAAAAAAATTTTGAAGAATGGAACTTTGATTTTTTTGAAAAAGTAAGTTTATTTCAGCTTCTTAAAAACTATTTAAGAAATGAATTAAAAAAAAAAAAAAAAAAAAAATTGAAAAATGAATTTAACCATTCATTTTTAGAAGTAAATTTCAAAACTTGGAAAAAAAAGTGTTGAAAAAGTGTTACAAATTTTTCGAATAAATAAATTGCACATTTTTTCGAAAAATTGATTTCAACAGTTTATGAAAAAAGTGTTGAAAAAATGTTACAAATTTTTCGAATGAATTTATTGCACATTTTTTTGAAAAATCAATTTCAACAGTTTATGAAAAATTTATTTTGGAGTTTTTTGAAAATACGTAGGGCCTTGACCTTATAATTTCGATGAGAACACGTTTAAAAAAATTTGGAAATTTTTCCGATTCATCAAAGTTGATTTTTAAAAAATTTCAAAAAAAAAATTATTATTCCATAAAATTTCAAAAAAAAATGAATTGATTTTCTTAAAGTTTCCAAACTTTTTTTCAACAAATTTTTAAAATAATTACCCCAATAAAATTTCAAAATTGATTTTTAGAATTGGGGACCTGGACATAAGATAAACTAATCTGCCCCGCAGAACTGAAATTCAAAGCTGAAATTTAAAACTGAAATTCAAAATTAATCGATTGAATTTGATTTTTATGGTCTGAAAACCTCATGATGAAATTTTTTGCCCTCTACCCCTAGGCTACCCCATGTTGTGGGATACAGTTTCACTTTTTTTGGCCTTTTCACTGAGAATTTTTATTCCTCGCGAATTTTTCAACCAATTTCTTTCAAACTTGCACAGATACTCTGCACTGCGAGGTGTTGGTCATGGGGTTGAAGAAATTTGACATGCTTTTTTCAAGCTGAAACTCGTATTTTGAAGACGAAAGAAAATTCAGCATTATGAAGATTTTACGCTTCTCGAAAGTTCAGAACTCGCGTTGCCAAAAAATTCGAACGTTCGAGGTGTCATGTGTGGAATATTTATCTCACAATTGAACATTTTTTTTTGGGGGGGGGGGGGGGGGATATAGTCAGAGTCAATGTTCAATTCGTAAAAAATTGAGAGTTGAGGTTCTTGGAAATTTTACTTACCTCAAAAGTTCAAAATTCCTCTGACAAAAAATTCAAATTTTCAAGCATGGAGATTTTTTCAACTTTGAGTTGTTCAGTTTCTGAAAATTTTTTCTGTGGGGGGGGG
>FIZT01047862.1:0-12231 GCA_900065295.1 Paracoccus marginatus
AATTTGAATGAAGTTCTACTCCAGCAGTTCAACCACCCTACCGACTCTATATGCAATGAATTCCAAAAAGGCGAGTCGATCAACAATTAAAACAAACGCAAATTTATTTTAATGTCGAATTAAGTAGGTATAAGTGGTGGTAAACTACCGTGCCAAGAACAATCTTACAAATAAGAAAAAAGTATATAACAGATTTGCCCGCTACGTTACCTAAGAGTGCAAAACTACGACGAATCGTAGCTCGCGCTCGTTGGTAAACGTAGCGGACTAGCACCCGTTACACGTACTTCTTACCTAATTTTTTCTGAGATTTATTCGAGTCATTTTTTAAGGAAATTAACGCCTCGAAAAAATCACTATGAGAAGTTCCATTCTGATGCCTAAATTTTATAGCATCGTCGACCATTTTGGTAAAAAAAAATTGGAACCTCTCCTCGAACAGAGTAATTTTGAATAATTTTATAAGCTTATTTGGTATGCCAGGCCATAAACTACGAACTGCTCTTTGCCATCTGCAAAAAAAAAAAAAAAAAATCGAAACAGGTTAAATTAAACTTTAAAGAATAAAATTCGATCATTATTAATGAAAAAGTAGGTACCTGAATGTTGCTACACGTTTCCCTATAAATCTAAATTCCGATTCAGGGTAATCCAGCGAATTGATATCCACTCCAAAAATACAACTTCCGACCGCATCAGTGGTGAACCTTTCGCATAAATCTTCCACGTCCAAGTCTCGTCCATCGGCCACTCTATCCAAAGAAATTACCAATTTTTCGGCCAATTCTTCAATGCGAGAAAACATAGTTTTTATTTTTCCCGTTGTGAATGCAGTTGATAACGTTCTTCTCAGTGTTTTCCATTCTTCGCCTATAAATTCACATTAAATCAACTTTACTACGTAAATTTAGAACACTTGGTAGGAATTCAAATACCTCGTATGCTGAACAAATGATTAGTAATTGGTTCAACCTGCTCGTTGACGCTAATACCGCGGTCTGGAAAATTCGAAAATTCCTTCACTAGTATATCTTTAATCAATTCCGGATCTCGAATTAGAACCGAAGGCTTTTGCATGGTAAAGAATCCGGCGAATTTGTACCCGTCTAAATTTCTATATAAATCAGCATAAGCCATGAATACGCGTTTCCTATTTAACACAGCTTCTGTCATGTTTCCAAATATCCAATTTGGTCTCGTATAAGGAATGTTGTAACGGTCGAAAAATTTGTAACATTTTTTCAAATAAACGAATAAATACAAGAGAGTCGCGATCGTAATTAGTACTATGGTATTCGGTATTTCCATTTTAAAAATTAAAACAATTTCAAAATAACCAAACGGAAAAGAATAAATTTCAACGGACTCGTTCGACGTTGAAGTGATGATTTTATTTTTAAAAGTTGTTATATATTCGAGCATAGAGGTGCTTGAAAATTTTATCACGGTTTACGTACCTAAGTTGACTTATCAATAAAATTACAACTGGGATTATAACGACATAAACGAGTGGAAAAATTTTGAAAGACGCGATTTGAATTTTAATTAATTTTGTTTTTAAATATTCACGAGCGATTATAAATTTAACTCTCAAAAGTGATTTATTGAAAAAAGTTGCATTCACAAAAAAATACATATAAACGTGAAAATCTTGACATTATGAACTAAAAATTTACATCCGAGATATAAAAGTCAACGACGTAACGTAATCAATGAGAAAAAAAACAATAATGGTAAACACAGCCAATTTAACTAGGAAATAATTCGTATTTAAAAATAAATGAGAAGCATACTGATCAGTCGTCTTCCAATCTACATGATAAACGTTTCATATTCTTTTTCTGTTTGAAAGAAAAAAATTTTTTAAATAAAAAATTGACTCAAAATGAATTTTAATTTCATAAAAAATACTCACGAGTCCTTTTTCTTTGATTTTAGTCTTGACCACCTGCTCCTTGAGTTCTTTTTTCTTGGCCAACGTTTTCTTCATTCTATAAAATGTTCCATAAAAATATAAATATAAATTTAGAATCCATTTTTTAGCTGATTGGCGATTTTTTTCGAGTCTTACTTTTCTTTCAAACATCTTTGTTGTTCAATACGCCAGAGTGATTTGAAATCTAAACAGAATGCACTCCATAAAGGGAAGAAATCTTTCGGACTAGGTTTCTCTCCACTGGCCAGCCCCCTTGGTTGAAAATGGTAGAATTTTAAAACTGCCAAAAATCTAATCGAAAAGAACAAAAGTATTAATTTTTTAAAAATTATTATTTAAGAAGCTTATAGAAAATAAGCTTACTTTTTCTCACTATCGTCCAAGCTTTCTATTTCTTCTTCGTATAGTTTTTTTCCTAAAAAATGAACAAAATAAATCAATTACAGTCATCGTCAATTCAATTTCGAGTGATTTTTTTTTTTTTAATTTATTACCTACCATCGGATAAAAATTTTTCCATTTTTTCTTTGAAAATTCTAATATTTTCGTCTTTTTCGTTGGCGGTTATTTTTTCAACTTTTTGCTGACAATCTGAGAATAAAATCGATGAAAAAAAAATCAAATTTCAAGGTTCAGCAAAGATGGTGAATATTTCAAAAAAGTTACGCCAACCTTGCAATCCTTTATGTAAATTTTGTAATTGCTGTTTTATATCGTCGAATTGAACTGAGGTAGCATGTTCGATATCACTAGGTTCAGGTACAGGTAACGAGGCATTTACTGGGTCTTCGCACATTTTTAGATATGTCTTCACAATGTAATGAAGCAACGTTAAGGAATTATCTGTAAAATGAAAGTACATATTACCTAAGTAAATGGAATTTATCCTCGATTGAAGATTATTCATGAAAAATCCAGTTTACCTTTACTCTTGACATCTTTCAATTTGGACAAAATATCAAGTCCGAAACCGTCAGCTTGGCCTCTTTGTAAATTACCACCATTCATAAAATTACCCAAGGCTAAAATAATGGCTATTACTTTCTTCAACGGCTCCGACGACACCATATTCTATTAAAAGGAAACAATTAATCATTTTTAATTACCTCGACATAGGTGTGCAAATAAATCTGAGGTCAGCTTACCGAACAGAGAGCTTTAATGTTACTGAGTTTGTTTCTAACTGATAGAATAGCGTCGTTGAATTCAGATTGGAATACAAAGCAGGCAATTCGCTCGGCAAAATGAGGTATTTCGCTCAAGTCTAATAGAAACTGCTCTGGTTTATCTAAAGGGGCATTCGGATTACTGGCGAGGTGATCTTTGATTAGAGCTATTTCTTCATCCGTGGCACGCTGAAATTTTCAAAATATTTTTCGTAAGTTTTCCAGAACAAAAATCACCAAAATTCAGATCTGTAGGTGATCATTTTGTTGACTCGAATGATACTCACAATTTCGTAAATTTGTTGTAATACTTCTAACGAAACCACCGACGTGTCGAAATTATAGACGGCTTTAACAAAACAACATTTAATATTAAATTTAAAATGCTGAAATTATTTCATTTATTCATTTTTTTCAATAACTTACCATTTTCAATTTCAGAAAAATCCAAATGTAAACTGGACGCTAATATTCCCACGTTTTGAGATCGTTTACTGTCTAATAATTTAATGACCTGGAAAATGATTCCATTAATGGATAAATTTGCAAATTATTTTTAAACTCTCGATGATCAAAAGCTCACCTGAGATTTCACTGGTTTCTCTACTTTCTTTTTAGGTGCCTTTTTCTCGACCACTTGTCGTGAAAATAACGACATGAATTCTTCGTCGTTGATTGACGGCTCTTCTATCTCCTCCCATAGTAATTTCTCCCTGAAAAAAAATTAATTACGTAAATAAAGGTCGAAAAATACGAATGCTCCGGATTATTCCTCTTAAAACCAATTAATCGCAAAAAAATGTCATCAAAAAAATAAATTACTTTTCGTTGGATGCGGCGGCGGCAGGTTGACTGGCCGATACCACCACTCTAGTCCAATACAACGGCTTCATAGGAACTTTGGGCGTAAGTGGTTGTTTTCTAAAAGCTATAAAAAAACAAAAAAAAAAACACATATCAATTAAGGTGACCCTCATACAAAACACCACGACGGTTTCGACGCAACTCACTATTTCTCTGAGCATCCCACCCACCTAACGGCGGCGTCGGAAAAGGCGCCGGAGACGGAGGCGCATTCGTCAGACTCACGCTCAAAACCGCAGCATCTCCGCTAGAAAGAGGTAACGAAGGCTGCGCTCCGGCCGGAAACGGCGGCGGCGGCGGCGGAGGAGGAGGAAACATCCCACCAGTAGGCGGCGGCGGCGGCGGTGGTGGTGGTGGTAGAGCACCGGGCAACGGAGGAGGTGCTGGCGGCGCCGAATTTTCAGGCATCGGAGGTGGTCCCGGTGGTAAAATATTAGGCACTGGCAACCCTTCAGGCATAGGTGGTGGTGGTGGTGGAGGAGGCGGTGGTGGCGGAGGACCGACCGAAGGAGGCATGGGCGGTGGTGGTGGTGGTGCCATGAATAGGGACGACGGTAGCGGAGGCGGTGGAGGAGGAGCACTGGTTACCGTACTTTGCGTCGTTACCACTTTAGGAGGCACCGTTGCTATCGCAGTCGCGTCTTTGGCCGATGATGGAGGCATAGGAGATATTAAATCGGCTGGCGAGAGCGCCGTTGCCGTTTTTTCCGTATTGAGCGGTGCGGTCAAAGGATCGGTGGCGGGTTGTGGTATCCAATTGTCGTTCGGTTTGGCGGAGTCTTCGGGTTGGTTGTCTTTTTGAGCGGTTTCAACGGTGCTAGAAGACGGTTCCTCGGTTGTGTCGGGGCTCGTTTCTGTGATACTGCAAGAAACAGCAGTATCGGATTCGGTTTCGTTTTCAGCAGCCGTTTCGCCAATACTCGGAGTAGTGGAGGTGACCGGAGATGAGGATACTTTATTATTGTCGCTGGTGCATGTCAAAATCAGTGTTGTCGAATCGATGCCACTTTTTGAGCGATTATTCAACGAAGAATTCGCATCTGTGGTCGTAGTAGAAGGCACATGCGGTATACTACTCGATTTACACAGCGGAACAGGAATTTTAGACGACTGAGTGCGATTCGGCGATGAACCAGAACTAGTACAAGTATTGGTAACGTCGGATTGTGAGATAGATTTCGGTGTTGTCGGCGTATCTTTCGATTCTAATGAAAAAAATTACAAAACGAATGAAATTAACAGTTCGGTAGTTGAATAATATTGTTCGTTTTGAGAACGCAAAAGTAATCATTTACCAGGAACTGAATCATTAGTTGAAGTTCGATTTTCTTCGGTTGCAGATGGTTCAGAATCAATACTGGTATCTCCATTTATAGCAATTTTGCCATCATTTCTTACTTCTTCTGCGTCTTCTACTGAATTACTTCGAAAATCTGATCTCACTTTTTCGGTTAAAGCCTGAAAAGTGAAAACATTCAAGTTTTAATTTTTCCATTTTTTTTTTTTTGTTTTTTTTCTAGCAACGTTTATCTCACTCGAATATCGGAAAGAGTTTGATTTTGCTCCATTTGCCTTCGAAGTTGTTCTATGGAATTTTCCAATTCGCAAATTTTCTTATCTTTTTCTTGCAGTTTCATTTTTAATATTTCGGCTGAATCTTCATTTTCCTTGAATTCGATTTTTGGCGCTGATCAAAGTTGTAATTTAAAATAATTAGTCACCAAAATAAAATTGCCATAATCATCGAGAAGGTACCTATCCTCCTCGATGATTATGGCAATTTTTTCTACCTGACAAGCACAATAAATACTCACTTTCGACGACAGTTTTCGAGTCGATAGAATTATTGCTGCCAAGTGAAGCTGCAGGGGGCCACGACATCGTACTCAATCGTCCCGGCGAATACGTCGATATATTCGCAGTTTCAGCATGAGTCCAATAGTACATCAAAGTAGGCTGGAAAAAAACCACCAAAATCATAAAATATTCGTAAATCGACCACGAAGAACTTTTCAACATCGCACAGATGAGCTAAAATAATACGCGGAATAGCACTTTACGCGAAAAAACTCGATTATGATAATTTTCCATTTAAAGAAACCTATAAAAGAATATCGATAATATAAATAAGAATAGGTTACCTTGAAGTTGTCTTCTTTGGCAGCATCTTTATCGATAATCTGTTGTATAACTCCGGCGGACAACAACTGCGTACAGAATTGCACAGCTAGCGAGTGTAACTCGCTATTCTTAAATTTCTGATTAAAAGATTTCTTATCAGATAACGACGATAAAAACCAATTAATTAACATCTGACCTGCACGACAGAAAACGACGAATTAATTCGCAGAAGAGTGAACATTAAACAAAACGGCGATGCAGTTCTTAGTGATTGTGCGAAATTGCGAATACATGACGATATGGATAAAAATAACGACCTCGTTCTTGTGTCAAATTAGATGACCATTTGTGAGAATTTAGCAATATTATGATATTCTAATTGGATAAACTTTTTATCGCGTTATCACTCCGAAACGATGAGGATACAATCGAGTGACACCACGAGAGAAAATATACCTACATACAAGTCGGCACGAGCGCACTTGAACCAATCGTTTAACTTAATACGTATGAGTCGCGTAAGCAATAATACAATACAGGCAAATGGATCGTAACATAAACGGTGTTATCAAACACCTACTATAAAATTTGTATGAATAATTCATCCGGCTTGTTTCTTCCTACATGTCACCTTCGCTATGTATCGAGTAGGTATTTATGTTAAGCTTTAAGCGGTCTTTATAGTTCAGTACCATGTGAGATTACGAAATATGTAGGCTATTGTACCTTCGAATTTCTCGTAATTTTGGAAATCTAATTTCTCTGGAATGAATTTCGATTTAATAGGCACTTTATGTTCCATGGCAGCTTTTTCGAATGTTAGACTGGCCACTTTTCGGAGCACATTGCTTTCCAAAGGAGTTCCTTCGGTTAGTGATGAATGACGACAGGACGACGAAGAAGTACCTGAAAATGAACGTAATAATTAATACGACGTATTTAGGACAGATTTTCGTACAATGTGAACGTAATACGGTTAATCGAACGTAAAGCGGAGTAATTAACCGGGTTACCTTTACTTTCGGTCGAAATTGATTTCGGCGTCGAGAAGGTTGTTGGCGAAAGCTCGACTTTCTTGTGTTTAGTAATGGTAAACGAACCAGGACTCGGTTTCAACATATTATTATCTTTATCGTTGAAGCTACAAATAGTATCTTTCTTTTTGACCTGGCCAGCGTCTACATCCTTGCCTACTCTGACATCCATGTTTTCATTTATTTTGGGATCCGAGTCGAATATATTATTTTCGAATTCCTCATCGGGGCTAAAATACGGCGTAGTGACGAGCGGATCTGTATACGATGTGTTGGTAATATCGTCGGTCACGTCATCATCTGGATTATCTTCCGGCTGCGCGTTCTCATCCGTTTCAGTATCAACTTTAATGGATATTCCGGCGCATTCGTTAGTACGATTCACATCAGTCTGGTTTATTTCATGGTTGGATTGATCTCCAAGTTGTAACCGACTTACTACATGTTGATTTTGAAGCACATCCGCGGACGCTACCGTGCTATGATCTTGTACGTGCACTTGTACATCACCGACGTGTACAGTTTGTTTAAGATCGTCACTCGAATAACCAAAATAAATCACCGATTCTATATTCGCGTCAACGTTCTCACGGCTCGAGCTAGATGTTTGTTTATGGCTTAGAACGCCGCACTCGGCATTATCACATTGTCCGCGATCACCGATACTATCGTCACTGACGTATTTAACTGACCGTTCTTCCGCAGTGTTACTACACTCCCCACCACCTGGCATGGAACCGGATTGCCGCTGCGGCGGCGGGATTTCATCCGTTTCGACGTCGCTACAACCACACTGAACCTGTTCGTCGCTATCCAACAGCTCGACACTCTGCGGATCGAGCGCCTCCTGACCTTGGGCGTCTTTATCCGCCGTTAAATCGACGAGCGATCCGCGACCTTTGAATTTCAGCCTTTTGCCCAGAAATCTTTTGCGCGGGCTTTTCAAGTTCGAAGCTTTGCTTTTCACGTCCGAACTACTCGAGTTACCCATGATTTCGTCGATGGGTGAACTCGATCAACGCGAATTATCTATTCACTTTTTTTATTTGTATACGTTTATGTATGTACTTCTCTAATCGATGATGGCAACGTAAACATATCACCAACTTTTTTTCTTGTTTTAGAGTTGACCCTTCAAGCGGCCAACTATTATTATTGTAACGGGCTGCGTCATTCGTACGAACCACCGGCGCCGGAAATCATTTTGCACGTAGAAAGCGCGCGGATTAAAATGCAGCCTGGTTTCGGCGTTAATTTCTTCACATCACGGTATATAGCATCTAATTCTAAAGCTTTTACTTTCGGTAGTCATAAAATCGTAGCACGAACACCGCCCATGTAAACAACTTTACGATAACCGTATGCAATTAACGAAGTAACTACATTGCCAGCTAGGCTTCGAAAACCAAAGCTCAAAAGCTTCATTTGACTGAAAAATGTAAAACAATACGCTACGGTCGACTGTGTTGAGCCAAGTAATCGATATGCACGAAGCAGTTATGTAATAACAGAAGCTTATTAAGTGAAATATTAACAGTTTTCGTCGAATAATAATTCAAAAACTATAAATAAAATGCATTACACTTCCCAGTTCCTTCGAGTTCGACACCCTTCGATTTTCCGTATTGTTTTGAAAATTTTTCTCATTCATGGTTGCCGGAGTCAGAGAACAAATGAGGTATTTCCAACGCGAAACCATCGAATTCGATTACTTGTTAGAATTGTTTAATTTTTTTCAATAGCCCTAATGGTTTTCAGTTTTCACGAATAAAAATAGTAAAAATATTTTTAATGACGAAGAATAATAAAGTTAATCGTCACGTGAAAAGATTTAAGTAAAGACGAGTTTATCAACTTGAGGCTTCTTTACGGTGGTAACCCTGTTTTATTCTACAATGTCGATACATGAACATGCTCCTGCGTATTTTTTGCAATCGTAAGCATGCGCATGTTCCCTTTATTTACGCTAAAAACACTATACTCAGCTGATTCTAGAAGCCGATACATAAATGGCTGTAATCCAGACTTTGTTGACCCTTTTCAAGACTGTCGTTTACGTGTCAACCGTCGAGAACTCGAGATCGACATCTTTGTCTATCGGGCGCAATGCGGTACTCTTTGTAGTTTGAACTTTGAAGGAATATAGGCTGGAGGAAACGCCAAAGGAGGATAGGAAATGGAAAATGGTCCAAAATTCAAACACGTATTATATTGCACCGATGTAATTGCTTACCTATTCACCAAAAATGTGCTCCTTTCCTAGTTTCTTTTCCTTTCGCCTCTGATGATAATTTCGGAGTTTCACGTAAAATTTAAAATGATAAAAAAAAATGGAAACCCGTGAACAGTGTGAGTTTTGAATTTTAATCTGGAAGCATTGCAGCGTGCTGAACCATAAAAATAATAATGACCATATTATTATTCATTATTCTTACATCCAAAATATTTCCCTTTCCGCACCACCTTCTTCGGAGCAATTTCCATCATAACTGAAGAAAAATTTCTCAAATAAAAACTACCGACATCTCACAATCAGCAAGCCCCTTCGTCCTACTCATAGCAACAAAATACAGATTATTTATGATTATTTAACTCGGGGGGACTATCTAGTAAATTATTATTTATTCGGTCATTTATTAGACGGTTCAAGAAAATCGTAATTACTTAATGAACCTATTTTAATAGCCACAAATATCGCAACTAATTAATCAAACTATTAATTAACTTGAAAATCATTAATAATAACGTCCTCGAAATTAGGATAAAAGTCTAAATTCCACACCTATATTTTTTTTCAAAATGACGTTAATCAGGACTCTGATGCAACTTACTGATCGTAACAACGAATTAGAATTTTTTAGCACCTTTGAAGCATTAAATATCGCGTAAAAATAGCTGTAGCATTAATAAAACTCTAAATCACTGCGATCGAATTCACCGAAGAAGAACCACTTCGCCGCGAAACTAATTAGCAAATCGCATGCGGCTCACTTTCGAAAAAATCATGTATTGATTTAAATTCAATCACTCACCCGAGAAAAATATGAACCAATTGGTACCTACCCAATAACAAAATCATCCAATTCGCAACTCCATTATTGTCGACTCGATTAATCTTCCAAGCTCGTAGGTCTTCTCAGAAACAAAAATTTCGGCGAATTTTCCATTCCGAACTACGAATTTTCGCGAATCTAAAAACTCGATGGCAATATGATGAAATTAATCACGTAGTAGCTTAACACAGCACTGCGATGTACTCGTATCTGGCGTCGAAATGTGATACACACATGCTTTACGCCGTATTCCTTATCAGCAAGTTGAATTGCAGCTCAGATAAGAATAATTTTAGGAGGGAATGTAATCGAGTTACATTTGTATTGGTATTATGAGTTGTAAACATGTACACATAAGACACACGGATGTAACTGTGCAACACCATAATATGATCTTCTAAACACCAGCCTACCAACCTACAGTCGGATTACCGTGTGTACTGGGTTTGTTTATGAAATAAGTGTATCCGTCTCAGGTCATGTAGCAGAATACTTTATTGTACAACAAAATTACTCAAAACAATAATATAAACTTTCGATTATGCAATGTGGGTAATTGACGATAATGGTAACTGCGATTTCAAACAATTTACTAAACGTGGTAGAATGAATATGAGAGTAATCCAGATGAATTTTTGCGAATTTCAGTAACCTTGTCACTGTCACAGGATGTAATTAATTGAAATCGGAATCGTTTTACTCCGACTTCTCCCTTTATTTCATATTTCACGTCATATCACGAGCAATAATTATAGCGTAACAAAAGGACAGTTGCGTTATCTTTTCTGGTTAATTTTCACTCAAGATGTAAAATTTTAGAAGAAGGAATTCAGAAGATGTTAATCATCCGGATACACAATTTTTTTAAAAATTCTACAGGAAAAAAAAACAAAAATTACTCCGAAAATCTTTCGTAAATTAGTTCCCTTTTGCTACGAATTCTATAACCTGCACAGTGTGATTCGATAATCGCAAAAATTCGCCTAATTACCTAGTTACAACTACGTCTCTAAAAACACCTAGTTCATTATTCACATATTTCCGATACCTGGAAAGCGTATCGTACGGCACTAATTCATGCGAGGTTTTATTAACGTAATCATCGTAAATATTAGTCGACTTATCTGTGACTACAGGAACAGTAACCCGAAATTGGTCCGGACTGGCGTGCAGCATTTCTGGAATCTGCACTTTCAACGACGAATTCATACTCTTGGTTGACATTTTATCGATGAGTTCGTATCTACGAATAAAGTAGAAAAATTAAAAACTGAACGACATCAAAAAAGAGTAAGAAAAAAAAACACCAAAAGGCATATCTAGGACCCCTATCCAATCTACATGTCCACTGAAAAAAAAAACGGTGAAAATTGATAAAAATGAACACCCCCCCCCCCCTGTAAAGAGATTCTGCCAAAAATCAAAAATTGACCTCCTAGGTGGGGTGTGGGGGAGGGGTGTAGCTCGAAATATGCAAAAAAGTTGACCTCAAAATTACAAAGTCAAGACTATCGCAATAGCTGGCATTTTTTTTTTTTCTTTAAAAATTCGACTAAAAATTACAGAAAAATTATGACAGAACGTACTTTTCATACAATCGACGATCTTTCTCTTTCAACTCGAGTCGATCAGGTGATATTCCGTAGATGTTTTCTGGTGGTGATGGTACCGTTTCAGGCTCTTGGGTCACGTCATTTTCCATGATAGAATATTGCGAAATATAATGGTGGGTTTCTTCTTCGTCATCACTTTCGTAGCTTGAGCTAAACATATCAAACAATGATATCATATCAATATACCTTCCATAGTTCCATTATATGGCTCAAAAAACTCGAAATTGATAAACAATAATATGCTAGGTATCTTAAGTATTTTTTGGTCAAAATTACAGTACTTTCGGTTCGTCGAGGAATACCCTGGTCATCCGATTAAATTTACTCACAAGGGAAACACCCGAAGCGGCAGATCGATTTTGAGTCGGGACCAAGGCAGATCGATAGAGCATGTAAAAGTACCCTCAGAACCAAAATTTTGAATGCTGAAGTTTGCCCCTTGAT
>FIZT01047899.1:0-28361 GCA_900065295.1 Paracoccus marginatus
AGAAACTCAAATTGCACCTTTTAAACGCGAATAAGGGTTTCTCACACCATTCTGATTGGCTAAAAAGCACAAAAACCAGCGTTTTTTTAAAAAGTAGGTGCACTTTGGAGACCTCCTGCTCCCCTCCCTTAGCACCTAGGGAGCTCAAAATTTTTTTGGGATGTCCTCCACTCAAAGTAAACTACCCCACTGAATTTGGTGAAAATCCAAGGTATGTTTTTTATTTCACCCTACCCTAGTGTACATAGAAGTGTTGGGTATTCTGGTGTTCTGGGGTGATATGTGAACATTTGTAGTTTTTTTTCTCAATTTTTTATTTTTTTTGAATTTTTTGTGGATGTTGCATTTTCAATTTTTGGAATTCATTTTCACGTTTGTGAAATTAAAATTTGGGGAAAAATTCAAATCAATGTTTTGAAAAATTTTATAAAGTTGAGTAGGTAGATTTTCAATTTCGATTCAATTCAGTTTCATTTCTTCAATTTGAAGAAGTTTCAAATTTGAAGAAATTTCAATGTTTGAATTTGAAAAAATTCCAACTTGAAAAAATTAAAAATTTCCAATCAGAAAAAATTGTAATTTTTTTCAATTGATTTTTTTTTCCAATTAAGAAAAGAAAATTTTCAATTTGAAAAAATTTCATTGTTTCAATTTTTCAATCTGCAAAAATTGAAAATTTTCAAATAAAAAAAAATTTTCCGTTGGATTCATCAATTTTGAGAAAATTTCAATTTTTAGAAAATTCTCATTTTTGAATTTCTTTTATTATAAAAATGTTAGCATTTCAATTCAATCTTCCAAGCTTGAAAAAAAAAATGATTATTTTCAATTTATAAAAAAAAGGTTTTCCAATTTGAAAAAAATTCACCCTTGAATCTTCCACTCTGAAAAAAATGAAAATTTGAAATCTGAAAAAATTATCTGGTTTGATCAACTTGATAAATGACAATTCTTCAATTTTGGAAAAAAAATTGATTATTTCTCCTGCTTGAAAAATTTCAATTTGAATCAAAATTTTAATTTTTTTTCGCAAAAATTTGAACTTTGCGACCTGGAAAAATTGAAAATTTTCAGCTTGAAAAAATGGTAATTTTTCTCAAAAAAAAAATTATTTTCCAATTCAAAAAAAAAAATTGATAACTTTCAATTCAAAAAAATTCAAAATGCTAATTTTTCAGTTTTGAATTACGATTTCCCAATTTTGAAAAAATTGTAATTTTTATTTTGGTCAATCCGAAAGCTTTCTTCCCATTTTCAGGGGTTTGAAAAAATTTCATTCGCTCGAGTATGGCTTCGATTTCGAATTTTATTCAAAGATTCAATTTTCTTCAAAATGATAATTATTTTTCGAACCCCCGAATAGAAAAAGCGAGTGTTACTTCGATGATCTGAAAAAGCCTAGATACGCCCTGAATGTTGATTATTTCGCAAATCGTAACTTTTGACGTATTTAAATGAAGACCTCGCGAGTAAACAAGGTGCAAAAATTATGTAAATTTTTCGAAATTTGAAATTAGCAACCGAAGTAAATATTAACTTAAATGTTGAACATTCTATGGCACGTCGGTCGTCGTTTTTTTTTTTTTTACGGTCACAGCGCACCGTGCGAGTCAGCTAAAGGTTGCTGGAGCCCTGTGAGATGGGTTATTTATCAAATGAGACCTTCTCTGTGGCTCTGGCAGACGGACAAGATCGGCTAGAGAATTACTCAGAAGTTTGATAAAGCGTAATTAATACGTCGTAGGTGCGTTGCGTACCCAGTACACTCGCACACGCACACACAAACCTCTCGTATATAAATAAGGTACTATCTCGAACGATGGGTATTTTTTCAAAGTTAACGTTCTCTAATCGTATTGTTTACTTTATATGGTGACGTTGACGCGATAAGAGACGATGATTAATAGGACAATGCGAGTTTTAATTCGGTTATTTAAACGCGAGCTTAATTCATCGGAAGGTTTCTTTCTTCTATTTCTCTCTACTTTTTTTTCAATTTTTTTTTTTTTTTATTTTTTACGTCGCGTCGTTGCGTCAACATCGAGAAGTTTGCAGAGAAAAATGTAAAATTGGTAATGAGTCATGGACGTTGATTGCAGATGGCGAATATTACGTACATATGCCTTATACCTACAGCGACATTCGACAGAGCGTTCAACGAGTACGAGCTTATTGTTTCACGTTTAAATATTTAAAAGTAAAACGACTCATTTGTCGGGAAGACGCAGGCATAGTGCTCGGTTCGACTGTGCTGTTCATTTTCTATTTTTTTACGTTTCGAGTGGCTCGATTGTGACCTGTTTTTTTCCGCCGGCGGGTGCGAATGTGCATAGTTTTGATAAAAATTTGACGCGTACGCGTTCGCTGTATTCGATTCGTTTTGAGCGGATGCGTGTAATTGATAATTCGCGGAAGTACCGTATTGTGCGCGGTGGTTTCTTCGATAACGAAACGAAATCCGTATCGTGGTCGTGGCCCGCTCCTCTGCCTAGTTTTCCGGCCAAATATTCGCGAACGCGTGTAAAATAATCGAAGGTGAGTCGCTTTTCATCCGTGCGTGCATATTATCGTTTCGTACTCGTATTTCCAGCAGGTTGCGCGTTTTATGACCAAACTCGGCACTTGCACGATGCTATGTCAGTTTTGAGCAGGAAATAAGTGTGTATCGAGATGAAGTCGTTTAGTACGTATAGATGATGGTGTAGGAGAGGCGAGCAGGGTCACGAGAGGAAATCGTCGCTAGAACGTGAAATAGTAATAGGTATGCAGAATTTAATCTGTGTGTCTTTCTCAAGCTGATGGCGGTTTAGTTGAGCTTTGCTTTGATCGTAATACCTACGAAGCCCGATAAAGTGAGATCGTAAGGGTTAGAAAAGTTGAGAAGGTCATGGAAATGGCATTTTGTTTGATCCGGTACCGCGAGCAGGAGGCCTTAGAGGTCGAAAAATGAGATAGAATTCGCAGATTAATTTCTTTGGTTTGCTGCCATTGTTGGTGTCCGTCGTCGGTCGTCATTGTCGTGGTCTTCTTCTTCGATTTATGGATATTTTTTTTTGCTGAAAATTACATTTTGTTGTCGTTTTCTAAATACGCAATGTTTTGATCACTTGCTCTCTTTTTCTTGGGAATATCTATTTCTTTTTTCTTAAATCTTTTAAAAAATTTTTTTTTTAAAGTAAATGCGAATTTTCAACTTTTTTTTCAAAGAAACAATCCCTTCGACGCAATTTGAAAAACTTTTTTTTCAATTTTTTTTTTCAAAAAAGTTGTTTTTGAATTTTAATTGATTTTTTGATTTTATTTTGAAATAATGTTTGTATTTTTGGAAAAAATTGATTTGAATTTTTGAAAAAATTTCAAGTTGACTTTTTTCAGGTTTTTGAAAAAAAATTTTGAGGAATTGCATGACTTTTAGTTTTTCGTTTTCAGATTTTCATATTAAAAAACAAATTGTTATTGACCCCTCCCTCCTCCCCGAATAACATGAGTTTTTGTATTTTTTTTTTCAAAAGTTGATTTTGAATTTTTTTTGGACTTTTTCTCTCAAAAAACAAAAAAAAAATTCTTTCATTTTTTTGAATTTCAATTGATTTTTTGATATTATTTTTAAAATTGTGGAAAAAGTTGATTTGAATTCTTGAAAAAATTTCCAGTTGCTTTTGTTTTGTTTCCTGACTTTTTTCAGGTTTTTGAAAAATTTTGAAGAATTGATTCAAAGAAGTTTTTTTTTTAGATTTTCATACTTAAAAAAAATAAATTTTTAAAATTTCTTCAAGTTATTGAATTTCCCCCTCCCTCGCAGAATAATTTGGACTAAAAAGTTGATTTTGAATTTATTTGAGATTTTTTTTTTTCATCCTTTCGTTGCAATTTTTAAAAAAATTTCTCTCATTTTTTTCAAAAGTTTTTGAATTTCTGTTGATTTTATTTTTGAAAGAATTTTTGCATTTTTGGAAAAAATTGATTTGAATTTTTGATAAAATTAAACATTTTTTGTTGAATTTTTTGTCCCTTGACTTTTTTCCAGGTTTTTGAAAAAATTTTTGAAGAATCAATTTCTACTTTATTTTTTTTAGATTTTCATATTTTCTTAAAAATTATTTTTCCAACTTTTTTTCAAATTATTAAACTCCCCTTCCCCCCTCCTCCTCCCTCCCTCCCAAGTAACTTTGATTTTTGTATTTTTTTAAAAGTTGATTTTGAATTTTTTCCATTTTGATTTTTTTTTAAATTTATAAACTTTTTTCAAGAAAACCATCTATTTTTTTTTCGCTTCAATGGTTTAGTAATTTTTTTTTGAACAATTTTGTATTTTTTAATGGGTGTGATTTTAAGCAACGGCGGAAAAGGTTGTCATCACAACAGGCGTGGGAACTCTTAACGACGGGAAAACGTATACCACGACGGCACGATGAATTCACATATTTCGAACGACGAAATAATTTATTGCACGACACATTAAAAAAATCGCTACATTATATTGCTTCGAACGACTATAAAATATAATTCACGACGTCACTTTTCAGCTCCAAAAATGCTATTTGAGCAACCAAAAAAAAAAGTTCAAAGACGAAAAAAATAATCGATAAGCTTCTGCTGTACAATTAATGCTTTCTTTAGCTTTTTGAGGTCGACCCTCTTCCGCTTCTGGCTCATGTCAACCAATTTTTTTTTCAAGACCAGCCACTTTTTTCAAAGAAAAATTTTCAGTTTTCTTCAAAAATACAAATTTCCAATAATTTTTTCGAAAACAAAAGATTTATTTTTTCAAAAGCATATCTCCAACTCAATTCTTTCAAAGCACAATCCAATTTTCAGCCAAAAAATTGATACCTAAATTTTCTTGACGGCATAATTTTATTTTTTAAAACGAATAGGATTTAGAAGAAATAAATGAAAAATATTTTCAATTTTTATGTTTTAAGAAATTTTTTTTTTTCAAATGTATAGGTATTTCAAACATTTTTTCTATAAAATTTTTCAATTTTTGGCATTTTTAAAAAAAATCCTCAAAAAAGATTTTAATCATAATTCGTTCTTTCAAAATCAATTTTTTCAAGCGGATAATTCTGAAATAAATATTTCTCATTTTTAATATATTTTGACTAAGTATTGATTTTTTTGAATTTTTCAAGTATTTTTTGTTTGAAATCCTTTGATTTTTAACAGAAATTTTTTTAGAATTTTTTTTGTGATTCTCGAATTAAGTATTAAAAAAAAAAATGAAGAATATTATTTTTTTGATTCCAGAAAATTACTTAATTCTTCAATTTTCTAATCTATTTTGCTATTTTGTGGTCATTTTTTTTTTTAGAAAAATCGACGTTTCAAAATGAACCTCGAGTCTTCCAATGCACGAATGTTTCTAAATTTTGATGTTGGTATCTTGTTTCTGACTCTTATTTGCGCTTACGACATTTGTATAGCTCTTGGTGTAGCTACTTTTGCTGCTCTCGAGGTAGAAAGATATGCCAACATAAATCTCTGGCATTCTAATAAGCCAAATCAACCGGCAGATCCGTAGTTATACGCGTTGTGCGTAAAATTGCGTCGTCGCATGTTGATACGTAGGTATACGTAAGGGTAGGTGTATGGTGTTCTGAAGTGGAGCGTGTACGATTACGTAACAATCTGCTTACGTAGTAGATACGTACGTATACGGTGAAGCTAAAAGTTGCATGATGTTTGTCACCCTCTATGCGCCTGAAGTCAGCACGGCGGATTTAATTTCTTCTTTTTCGTTTCGATTCGTTTCCTGGAGCGGTGTATTTGTGTACGCGTGATTACGTTTACGTCGGAAAAACCTGCTGTATGAAATGGTGGTGCTTTTTAGACTACACGAGGCGGCGTGGTGACACCCTTGTTTGAGCTGGAGACGGTCTGCGTACTTAATACGCAAATACGACGAGTACTCGAGCCTGCGATGTAATAGCTAACTGTAAGGTTTGAGGTGTGGCGAGGGTAGGAGAGGTGTTATCGTATGTATGTATCGTACACTCATCGGGGTATATGGTAATGGCGATATTATACTCGTACGTGTACTGCATTGTGCATCTAGTGTGCAGCTCCGGCTCTGGTAAGAATGAGAGTGTGACGACGAGTACGCAAAATAACAACAGCAAACTATACGATGTAAGTGTATGTGTACGAGTAGGTACGTGGTGGCTTGGCTCAGCTGCTGTGACGCGGCATGAATGAGTCGTTCGACGACCCTGGTTATTCTAGCAGGGTTGAGCGAGTGGCGACTTTGCTTTTTCTTTCTTTTTAATTTATGCATATAGAGTTTTTAAATTGAGAATGTTCAAAGGATGTATTGCCTTTGTATGACGGCGGAGTACGATAAGCAGGCTGAAGAGTGAAGGAGTAGCGATGGTAGTGACGAGAAAAGGGGATAGAAGTGAAACTTGTATATGTAATTGTGTAGTCCCCTATGCGTTGTTTTTCTCTCGACGTGGTATCGGCGCGGTGGCAGTTGCACACTTGCACAGTGGCGAAGAGTGATTTAGTACAGATACGCGTGGCACCTATCTATACATACACATACTGTACTACATACGTTTCAATAAAACAAAAAAAAATTTCAAGGGTGTTGAAGATATAAGCTCGGTGTGGAGATGATTGCCAGTTGGTACCGGCAAAGACCCTACACTTTTTTGCCACTTGTGGACGATGGAGCGTAATATATAAGTTGAGATGTTGGTTGCGATGATGCGACGATGCCATAATATAATATAGTACGTGATGATGAGATGGTCGACGGACTAGCAGCTCGTCGTACGTACAACCTTACGGAACACTCCCTTGGTGTATAAATCAAACGAACGACGAGGACGAATCGAAGGTATAGCCTGTGGTGTACGCTTAACTCGATTACAAGAGGATTGCAGTAATGGGTGCAATTACAAGCGAATCCGCGGATAAGATGAGGAAACGTGAAGACAAAGTGAAGTGCACCGCGATGCGTTTCCTTTTTCTATTATAATTAGGGTAGGCAAAGAAGAAGGTGCGGGGCGTTTATTAGCGCGCAGAAACATGTTGAAGTATGTGCAGAAGACGCAGCCCACGCCGGAGTATTACGTTGCGTAGATTGAAAATCGGAACTGGCGTGCGTTGATGGATACGATGAGGTCTGTGGGAATTGTGAAAATGGGAAGGTGCTACGATAGGGGAAGGCAGGGCTGTCGGGTGGATTTTCTGGGAAGGAGCGAGGAGGGAGAGCTATTGTGGTTCGATGGTTGGATTTTTTCATTTGATAACATTTTTTTTTTTCGAAATTTTTCAATTTTTTTCCTCAGAATTGAGATTGATTTTTTAGGGTTTGGATTTTCTGATAATTTCTGTAGATTTGAGTTTCTTAATATTCTGTAGAGATTTAAATGCAAAATTTGAAAACAAAATTCAAGCTGAATTTTTTTTTGTTTTTTTTTTTTAGTTTGTATTTTGAATTTTTTTTTAATTTTTAATTTATCCTATTTATTGAAAATTTATGAAATTGTAATTTTTTGCATTTTCAATTTATTTTTTTATTTTTTTCAAAAATATGAATTCGTCAATTCTTTTTTTCTCAAAATTTTTAAAAAATTGTAAGATTATTTTTTATTCATTTTGAATATAATTTTGGAAAAAAAATTGAGTTTGATTTTTCAATTGGCTAAAAATTTTGATTTTTTTTCATTCTCAATTTTCGTTGAAAATTGCTAATCATCCGAATTTGCTCAACTTTTTATATTTTTTGTTACTAATTTGAACAATTCAAGTTTTTTTTTTCGATTCAATTTTTGATTATTTTTTAAAATTTAAATTGAAAAAAATTTTTTTTTTGCTTTTTTTAAAATTTAGAGTTCAAATTTTCAACTTTCTCATCTCCATTCAAATTTTGATTTCAGTTTCTAGTTTTAAATTTTTTGAATTTCAATTTTTAAAATTTTTCTCAAAAACTTGAATTTTCTGATTTTATTTTTCAATTCAGAATTTTTCTTTTTTTTAGGGATTTGAAACTATCAATTTTTTTAAATTATAAATCATAAATTATTCAACTTTTCATAACTTTTTCAACTTTTTCAAAAAATTGAAAAGTTTCCGAATCTGAATCGTTCACTTTTTGATTTTTTGTTTCAATTCAATTGAATTTTTTCACAGATTTTAATTGTCATTTTCAAAACTCAATTTTTCAATTTTCTTCAACTTCTTCGAATTTTGTTTTTGAATTTATTTTTTTTTCAATTTCGATTTTTTCAATTTTTTTGAGAGGTTGAATTTTTTATCATTTTATTTAGAAAATACAATTCGTATCTTTCGTATTTTTCGCGTTGAATCATAAGCTTTCATCCTTCAAAGGAAACATCATCGATTTTAGATTTTCTCTTTTCCTTTTTTCTGTACAAAAAAACAAAAAAAAATGAAGCAGGAAACAAGAATAAAAGTTGGATTATCGCGGTATCATTCAAAAAGACCTCTAAAATTTACAAAACTCTTCAAAGGAAAATCCGGCCATTATTTGATATTCCTACGTTTTATGTGTATTTTTCCCTCTATCTGTGCGTATCTCTGCGCGTTCGTTGCTACCGTACACGGTGGCGTAACATCTGTGCAATGTCTGCCGTATTCGGTGGCTGTTTCGTGTAGATATACGTGTAAGCCAAGCCACAGACGAGGGATAAACAGTAAGAAGTGGTTGTTTTTTCTCTTTTTGAAGTGTAATTTGCGGCGCGACGAGTGCTGCAGCTCGGAGGAAGCGAGCAGACCGCAAGGGTAGGGCCACCATAGGGTTGTGTTAAGTCTGCACAAGCACGATGATGGCGTGTTTTTAGGTACTACATGGATCGAGCGCCGAGGCGAGGCTGTGGAAATGCGGGGAAATATTTAATTTATCGTCGTGTTCGGACGTCTAACTAAATAATTAACCAATGACGACGACGACGGCGTGGGTGGTGCTGGCCAAAAATGCTTGCCGAGGTCGCCGGATTTTTCTCCTTTTTTTTTTTTTTTTTTGCAACGAGTGAGAAATAATTACCGCCTCTCTGTGGTGTAAGCTCTTTATATACTGATAGATGAAATATGTTCGGGCTGCGTGGCTCGGGCTGATGGTGGTGTAATTTGGAGAGGATATTTTTACACTTTGGTCGCTCGCATGGTTCATACGATGGGACATGTGTAGGTATACGAGGTGGAGGTACAGGTGGAACAAAACGAGGAAAAAAAATCCTGTTGTAGGTTACGTACTCGTACTTTGACGGACACGCTTGTGTGGTTGGAACTTTCACCGAATGGCGCGAAATTGATATCGGATATGATTTAATGCGAGCGTATAAAGTGTACTGTATTTATTTCTCGCCGAGCGCCGATATGTAATATGAATTATACGTATACGTACGTGTAGCTTTTTTTACGCTAGCAGGTTTATTGTCTTTGGGTTTCGCCCGTGTATAAATTCTCTCGTACAAGTACCTACGCAATGTGTGCAGCTATAGAGGATTGTTCGTGGTATAAGAAATGTGTACGTATAATGTTCGCAGTGCCATTGCTGGTGTATGCGGTAAAGGAAATTTTTTCATTTTATTTCTTTAGCTGTCACATTGTTGGTGTAATGTTGCGAAGGTGAAATTATAACGAGAAATCGAGCAATAGACTTGGAGCTTTTCAATACGATATTGCGGTACGGTTTAGCCATGTAAATCATTAAACGCCGTAGTGGCTGATTGAACCGGAAGGGGACAGATTCTGCTGCGAGGGATTATAAAACAGACGGGTTCTCTGTAAAGAGGACTGGTGAGCGGTATCGTATAGGGTCTGAAATTCGGTTTTAAATCAGTTTTTCAAATTTTCAAATTGAACCTATCCCAAAAGGTTAGCCATGATGGGGAAAAAATTTTGATAAAAATTCTGGACCATTTATATAAATATTTTTAGGGATTAGCAATTTTTTTTTCTGTTTTTAGTAGGTGAAAATTTCGCGTTTTTTAGATAAATTTCAAAGGAGTAAGGAAATTTCAGATTTTTTTTTCGAATTTTCAAAATGTTTGGATAGTTTTTCGCTGGCCTTTCTTTCTCGTGAAAGAGACGAAAAAAAGATTTGCCTTGCATAAAAAAAAAATCAAATTCATAAAAAATTGATTCAAATTCCGAAAAAATTTAAGAAAAAAAAATTAAGAAAATGTTTGAAAAATTCTAATAAAATTTTTTAAAAAATTTCTCATGAATTTTGGAAAATTGAAAATCTTCTTAATCCTGAATTGAAAAATTCAAAAAATGAAGAAAAAATAGATTCAAATCAATCAAAAAATAGGAAATTGGGAGGAAAAGAAAAAAAAAATGGAAAATCCCACAATTTTTTAATAAATTTAAAAAATCAAATTCCAAAAAAAATAAAAAAATAGAAAAATTCGCATTTTTAAAAATTCAAATATGACAAAAATTTTGAAATGAAAAATTTTAAAAAATTCCGTTGTGAAGAAAAAATTTTTTTTCACCTCCCTGCGACCCTTGAAGGTTAAGTCATTGTTGATAGTTCTCTCAAGTAGAGCCTTATAGCCTTATTCGAAAAAAATTAAATTTTTCTGCTGGAAAAATTCTTTCAAAATTACCCTTCTTAGTGGCTTCATAGAGATACCGCACGTTCCAACGAAAAATTAAATTTGCGTTTAGTAAATTTGTAAACGTCCTTAGTGTTATATTTCTCTTCGGCCAAGACGGTTTTTTCGTCGTTCAACTCGGGAAACATCTCCCCTCCTCGCTTCGACTTCCCTTTCGCGATGGCAGTTTTGAAAATCTGTCTAGAAATTTTTTTCCGACTCAGTTCGTGCGTTAACATAATCGCGTCAGCTTTGAATTACGTGTAAAGACCAACGTCGTTATCTCGTTTTAATATTGGCTTTGCCGGGTTTCTTTTCTTCTTCGTTTTTTGCGCTCTCACGTTGCTGGCGAAACGAGCAAACGAAGGAAAGAAAGGAAAGAAAATAAAAGTATCTCGCGAGTGGTTTTTCGCATCTCGCCGGAGCGTTATAAGCTGGTTAGAGAGAGGCGAGCCGGCCTGATGCGCTGTTTGCGATGGTTTTTTGCATAGGAAATTGGCATATAGGGCGCGTATGTCGGCGGTGAATGGCGGATATGCGAATGTGTTGCCGAAATGATATTTTTTAGCATTATTTTACAATTTATTGATAACATTATGGCGTATTCAGCGGCGCATACGAGCCGAACGTAATATACTATACGTATTTACAGGATAGACCTATATTTTTGCGAAAGTGGAAAATACGATTATCGAGGGGGTTCGGCTCGCCATTTTTTGCACCGTCAGTGGTGGCGTGAAAGATGTACGGATTTGCGAGCCAGATCGGAAATAAGAGGTGGTGTCGATGGGCAATGTAATTTTTTTATGCGACAGTTTCGACGTGGTGAGGGGTTGGAGAGAGGTTTCGGATACGTCGAATGAGGTTTTTTCATGGTCTACTTTATTTTATTTATGAAGTTCGTGATTTTACTTATATGCCTACTTACTTAGACCGCTGAGAGTGATTTTGATTTTTTTTTTTGGAAATGTTCAAAAAATTATCAAACTGTCAAGGGAGAAAATAAAACAAAGAAATTTATAATGCGAAATTAAACGAATAGTCGTTGAAAGGAAAACACGATTAAGGGTATGGGAGTTGAAAGGAAAGAAAGTAAAAAAAAAAGTTTATTACTTTCATCGAGGGAATCCCCTTGTGAAAAATCATGGCGCCGGCATCAAATGACTCTATATTAAAGTAACAGTAGGAGCAGGGAGCCAAAGTTTATATGAGGTTCGCGTACTTACGCACACGTATATATAAGGCAGGCCTTCCTTTGAGCTGGTAGGCCTATTGCTGTTTGGAATAGCGAGGAGAAGAAGCCTATATACGATGGTCCAAATTAACTATACAGCTTACAGCAGCATACCCTGTAACCCTCATATTTTAAGCCAGCGACTTCCGCACGTTGTAAAACGACGGTTTATTTACGATTAAATCGTAATTTCGAGATTGGTTTTTGTTTATCTTACACCGTGTCGTCAAAATCTCCCCCCAAAGAGAGCGTTAATCTTGTTCCCGCGTGCCAGACTTTGATATATCGACGATTAACCGAAAGAACCGAATGTGAAAAAAATTATACGAGTTTATTATGAAGAGATAATAATGTACTTGGGTGGAGTAGCGGGGATGGTGAGGGGTTTTCTGAGGAAAAGTTGAGTTACGTGGCGATTTAGAGTGAAAATTTTGATAAAATTTTGATGATTCGTTGCGGGGTTTTTTAGTCGAAAAAATAAGCTTATTGGTAGATATATTGGTTGGTGAGTAGGGAAAAGGTTTTGAAATTTTGAAATTTTCTGAACTGCTCTTGAAGTTATGCTATTTTTCGATTTTAAAAAATCTATCATTTTTTATAATAAGGATTGAATAGATAAAAATCGATCAAGTTCTCAATTTTTTCGAAAAAGTCGATTTTTTTCGATTTAGATGATTCAATTTTTGATGAATTTTTACAGCTTTTATAAATTTTTTTTTTTTTAAATGGTCTCGATGAAAATCGATCAACTTTTCGATTTTAATAAATCGAATTTGATGAATTTGATTTTTTTTAATTTCGATGCATCGATAATTTTTGCAATTTCAATATTCGATTTTTCATATTTCGATGTATTGATTTTTTTGTTTGAAAAATTCATTTTTTCGATTTCGAAATTTCAATAAATCGATCATGTATTGATCAACATTGCGATTTCGATAAATCGATTTATCGATGCTAAAAAACTTGATGAATTTTTTATTCATCTGAATCGATTAATTTTTCGATTTCGATGCATCGATTAATTTTTGCGATTTCGATAATTTGATTTTCAATATATCGATTTTTCAGATTTCGACATATCAATTTTTCAGATATCGATGTATCGATTTTTCAGATTTCGATATATCGATTTTTCATGTTTCGAGATATCGATTTTTCTGTTTGATAAATCATTTTTTCGATTTCGATGAATTGATAATATTGATTTTTGAAATTTCAATAAAGCGATCATGCATCGATCAACATTTTGATTTCGATAAATCGATTTATCGATACTAAAAAATTTGATTAATTTCTTATTCACCTGAATCGATTAATTTTTCGATTTTGATGTATCGATCAATTTCTGCGGTTTCGATGCATCGATTTTTCTGTTTGAAAAATTAATTTTCGATTTGAATGAATTACTTGATTGATTTTCGCAGTTTCAACAAATCGATTAATTACTAAAATTTTGATACATCGATCAATGTTTTAATTTCGATGCTTCAATTTTGATAGATCGATTTTAAAAATTTTGATTTTTTTATCTAGCAGAATCGATTTATTTTTCGATGCATCGATTCTGCAATGTCAATAGTTCGATTTTTTAGATTTTGATGTATCAGGTTTCTGGTTTGAAATCGATTTTGATGAATAAGTTTATCGATCTTTCGTAATATGACTGCAATAAATGGATCGTTCTCTCGATTTATGGTTCAGTTGAACATTTTTCGTCATTTTATGTAAATACCTACTTATTTGTACATACTTATTTCATCGAATAATCGAACTAACCATCGTTTTTTTCCCCAATCTGTTGCAGGTTTACTCGCATTCAATACCTCGAATCATAAGCGACTCTCGTTCAACAGACGACGATGATATTCAGATAGTGACGACGATTTGGTAAACCATCAGCGATCCTCATCGTCGATATTTCACGTTCGACCGAATCGACATCATCGCCAGCTACTCTTATTCTTGTACGCGCCCGAACGATGACCGACGATCTACCGCAGCAGCGACTTTAATATTGAAATGTTAGAATGTATTTCGGCGAAAAAATCGCGGCTACATTGCTGGCCTTTACCTATCTATCATGTTGGCTCGCATTACTGCGATGTGGCGTACAGGAGACGGCGGCCGCATCTTCGGCGCCCACCGACGGCTTCAAAGTGTTCTCCGACGAGTACGGCACACCCAAGTTTAATCATCTGGTAGTGGACAAAGATCGAGGATGGGTGTTCATCGGCGCGGTCAACCGTCTTTACCAGCTTTCGCGCAATTTAGATCTGGTCGTCAACCATACCACCGGCCCGGAGCTCGACTCGCCAGATTGCTCGGTGCTCGACTGCCCTTCGGACGTGCCGAAAAAGATGACGAATAATTTCAACAAAGCTTTGGTGATCGACTACACGAATCCGCGGCTTATATCGTGCGGCAGCATTTTCCAAGGCCTTTGCAAGGTGCACAACATAACTAACATATCGGATATTACGGCCACCGTGTTGGAGCCTGTCGTCGCCAATAATGCGACGGCTTCGACGGTCGCTTTCATTGCACCGGGTCCGATCAAACCGTCGTCGCCTTCGTTCGTGCTGTATGTGGGCGTTACGTATACGGGCAATTCGGCGTATCGGTCCGAGGTGCCGGCTGTGGCCAGCAGGAGTCTGGAGAGCAATCGTATGCTGGCGATTGCCGAACAAGGCGTTACCACCGGCACCAGGGTATCGGTTAATAATCTGTCCAGGGAGAGGTACATCATCAATTACGTGTACGGATTCAGCTCCGGATCGTTTAGCTATTTTTTGACGACGCAGATGAAATCTTCGATCACTTCGTCGCCTTATATCTCCAAACTGATTCGTATTTGTCACGAAGATAAAGATTACTACTCGTATACGGAGATACCGATCGAATGCATAGGCGAAGGAGGCAGATTGTATAATTTAGCTCAAGCGGCTTTCGTCGGTAAACCTGGGTCCGAGTTGGCCACGTCTTTGGGTAATCGTCCCCAAGACGACGTGCTATTTGTGGTGTTTGCCCAGAGTGAAACGCGCGAGGGTGATAGGTCCAACAAGCCTAGCAAGCATAGCGCCCTTTGCGTGTACTCTTTGAACGCCATTAAACGTAAATTCATCCAGAATATCAACAACTGCTTCAGCGGCAAAGGATCCAGAGGATTGGATTTCATTCTGTCTAGTCACGAATGCATCCAGACGAAAATACAAAGCATCACCGAAGATTTCTGCGGATTAGACGTGAACACACCGCTGGGCGGCGAGATGCCCGTTCCGGCCATACCTGTCATCACATTCAATACGCTTCTAACATCTGTGGCCGCCACGTCGACCGGAGACTACACGGTCGTTTTCATCGGCACCAGTACCGGTCATTTGAAGAAGGTAGTCGTGGAGAATTCGGTCACGGCGCTTGAATACGCCGACCTGGTCATCGACGAAGGGTCTCCGGTCAACGCCGATTTGTTATTCGACTCGACGATGAATTATTTGTACGTGATGACCGAACGTAAACTGACCAAGATCAAGGTTCAGGACTGCAGCAAATACGAAACGTGCTGGGATTGTTTGACCGCTAAAGACCCGTATTGCGGATGGTGCTCGCTCGAGAATAAATGCAGCTTGAGGAGTAACTGCCAGGATGCCGCCAACGATGCTCTGTCCTGGATCCCTTATAAGACTGGCAGGTGTACGTCGATCACCAGCGTTACACCGAAGGAGCTGCAAAGAACAACCGCCCGTACTCTCGAGCTGACCATCGATAATCTGCCTCCATTGACCGGCCAGTTCCTGTGCGTCTTCACCATCATGGATAAGGTACTGATTACGAACGCGACTAGAAATAATTTCGGCGTCAATTGTACGACACCGAGGACTGACTTGCTGCCTTCGATTCCGCCCGGCCATCATCATTTCACCGCTAAGCTGTCGGTCAAGACGACCAATAATCCGGAATTCGTCGATACCAACTTCACCTTCTTCGATTGCAACACTTATACGTCGTGTACACCCTGCGTATCGTCCATGTTCCCGTGCGACTGGTGCGTAGACGGGCATAGGTGTACTCACGACACCGCCGAGAACTGCCGAAACGATATCCTGGTCACCGGCGTGAATCGAGGCGGTCCTAGTTACCGCAGCGGGCCCACATTCTGCCCCACCATCAACGCGACCACCGACGGTTCGTCAGAGATACTCGTTCCGGCCGGCACCAAGAAGAATATCCGCGTCAAGATCCATATCATCGGCCAGTTCATCGTTCAGACCCGATTCTTGTGCCAGTTTAACATCGAAGGCCGCGTTACCAGCGTGCACGCCGATCTAATCGGCGATACGATATATTGCGAACCGATGGAGTTCGCGTATACGCAACGCGGAGCCAACATGACTGCGACGTTCGCGGTAATCTGGGGCGGCTCGAAACCGCTCGATAATCCGGACGATATTCACGTGGTCATCTACAGGTGTCACGATATGGCCGACAACTGCGGTATGTGCTTGGCACTGGAGAAGAAATACGGCTGCGGATGGTGCCAGAGTACGAACCGATGCGAAATCAGCAGCCAGTGCGATGGCGGATCCGGCGGATGGCTGGATCAGAATCACACCTGCCCTAATCCGTCCATAACTAATTTCCGGCCGCAGCTAGGACCTTGGGAAGGCGGCACCAATGTTACCATTCAAGGCATCAATCTCGGTAGAACGTTCGACGACGTGTATAGCGGTATTACGGTCGCTGGAATACCCTGCGAGCCCTACAAACATCTTTATGTCCCTACCAGGGAAATCGTCTGCAAGGTGGACGGTCCTGGTACGAAAGAGATTCGTTCGGGACCGGTTTTAGTCAAAGTGGAGAACTTCAGAGGCGAGTCTAAGCAAAAGTTCACGTTCGTCGACCCCATTATCGAAGATATATTCCCCAAACACGGCCCACGATCCGGTGGCACCGAGCTGACCGTCAAAGGCAAGTACATGAACGCTGGCAGCTTGATCGAAGTGTTCATCGACGAATTACCGTGCAAAGTATTCTCGAATGATTCGAGCGAGACCAAGTGTATCACCAGTGCCTCGAATAAACAACGCGAAGGCAAAGTTACGGTGAAATTCGATCAAGGTATTCGCATGTACGATAAAGATCTGTTCGAGTATACCGAAGATCCGACCATCGAGAGCTTGGAGTCGGGCGTCAACAGCCTGGGCAAGGTACCCAAAGGTATACCAGCCGGAGGCATCAAAATATCCGTATCCGGCAAGAACCTACTATCTATTCAAAAACCGCTCTTCTACGTTTACAACGAGAACCGAACGAAACGATATTACAGCGAATGCGACGTGCACAGTAATTCGATGATGACCTGCTGGTCTCCGTATATCCCAGATATAAACAGCTCTTCGATCGACGCCGAGAATCCCAAGCATCTCGACTACGGATTCAAAATGGACGACGTGGCCAGCGTACAAAACATATCGACGAACAAAGTATATCCGCCATTTTCGCTCTACCCTAATCCAACTTTCGACTACTTCCCGTTGGTGAAAACGTACAAAAGCGACTACTTGACGATAAACGGTCAAAACATAGACAGGGCTTGTCACGAATCCGACGTCATCGTGCAAATCGGCAAAAGCTATTGCAACGTGACGTCGCTGTCCAGACAACAGCTGACTTGCCGGCCGCCAGAGACTCAGCCGGCGGGTTACAATAACGGATCGGATGCCGAGCTAAACGCGTCCGATCCGCCCGAAGTGATCGTCTCGATCGGTCAGAATTTCCGCCAGGCCATCGGCCGACTGAGTTACTCGTCGAATATGGCTCAGACTAGCGCCCTGCACAAGGGCACCATTTACGGCGGCGTCGTCGGCATTTCGGTGCTGATTCTGATCTTCATCGCGTTCCTCATCGCGTACAGGAGGAAGTCGACGGAGAGCTCGAGAGTGCTGAAGAACATGCAAGAGCAAATGGACATCCTCGAGTTACGCGTCGCGGCCGAATGCAAAGAAGCGTTCGCCGAACTGCAGACCGAAATGACCGACTTGACTTCGGACATCACGTCCGGCGGTATACCGTTCCTAGACTATCGTTCGTATTCAATGAAGATCCTATTCCCGAGCTTGGACGATCATTCGATCATCCAGCGCGAGAAACCGGAATTGATCCGCAAAGAAAAAGGACTCAGACTGTTCGGTCAATTAGTCATGAATAAAACGTTCCTGTTGCTGTTCATCCGGACGCTGGAAAGTAATCGTTATTTTTCGATGAAGGATCGCGTCAACGTCGCAGCTATGATAATGATAACGCTGCAGAGTAAAATGGAGTACTGTACCGATATCCTGAAAACGTTACTGGCCGAGCTCATCGAGAAATGCATCGAAGGCAAGAGTCATCCGAAGCTGTTGCTGCGGCGAACCGAAAGCGTCGCTGAGAAAATGCTCTCCGCCTGGTTCACCTTCCTGCTGTACAAGTTCCTGCGAGAGTGCGCCGGAGAACCTTTGTACATGCTGTTCAGAGCGATCAAACAGCAAGTGAACAAAGGGCCGGTGGATGCGATCACCTCGGAGGCGCGGTACTCGCTCAGCGAAGAGAAACTCATCCGGCAATCGATCGATTACCGGGCGATGACCGTGTACGTGAGCATCTCTCAACAGACAGCCTTCGTCACCGGACTAGACCCGAACACCGAGAACGTGCCAGTGAAAGTGCTCGACTGCGATACCATCTCGCAAGTCAAGGAGAAAGCCCTAGACACGATATATCGAGCTACGAGCTACAGTCAAAGACCCAGACCTTCCGAATTGGATGTCGAATGGAGGACAGGCATGTCTGGCAGGTTGATCTTATACGACGACGATTCGACTTCGAAAATCGAAGGCGAATGGAAGAAGAAAAATACCCTAAATCATTACCGAGTACCGGACGGCGGCCTGCTCAACCTCGTCTCGGTCAAGCAATCTTCGAACTACAATTTATCGATTCTATCGGCCGATAAAATGGAAAAATTACACAAATACGAAACGCTCAACCTAGCCAAATACAACACGGCCAGTCCACCGTACGCCAGGACGACCTCGCCGCTCACCCAGGACAACGACGGCGGCTACAAAGCGTGGCATTTAGTCAAACATCACGATTCGAACGATAACCACAAAGAAGGCGACCGCAGCAATAAAATGGTCTCGGAGATCTACCTGACCAGACTTCTGGCCACCAAAGGCACCCTGCAGAAGTTCGTCGACGATCTCTTCGAAACGATATTCAGCACCGCTCACCGAGGCAGTGCCCTACCACTAGCTATCAAATACATGTTCGACTTCCTGGACGACCAAGCCCTGCAGCACGGCATCACCGACCCGGAGGTCGTCCATACGTGGAAGAGCAACAGCCTGCCTTTACGCTTCTGGGTCAACCTAATCAAAAACCCTAATTTCGTATTCGATATACATAAGTCGAATATCGTAGACTCGTGCCTCAGCGTGGTCGCGCAAACTTTCATGGACTCGTGCTCGACGTCCGATCACAGACTCGGCAAAGACTCGCCCAGCTCCAAGCTGCTCTACGCCAAGGATATACCAGTCTACAAGGAGTGGGTCGAAAGGTACTACTCCGATATCAAAATCATGCCTGCCATTTCCGATCAAGATATGAACGCGATGCTAGCCGAAGAATCGCGACTGCACGCGACCGAATTCAACACCAACTCTTCGCTGTACGAATTATACATGTACGCTGTGAAATATAACGAACAACTCATGGTCACCCTCGAAGAAGACGAATTCTCGCAAAAGCAAAGGCTAGCCTATAAGCTCGAGCAAGTACACAATATCATGGTAGCCGATCCGAATCTTTGATATATGGCCACCAACGTCTACGATCAAGTTCTGCTAAACTGCAGCTTGACCAGCGGATCGTCCAACAGTGACGATACCGAAATGTACGAGTAAGCGAAAAAAATTAAAAGACGATGACACGATAAGCCAATATACTTCGACTGATCGATCGTGTGTATTCTCTTGTATTTTTTTTTAGTTTTTCGACGATTTATTAATTTTTTTCGTTTCGTTTCATTTCGATGCATTCGAGTTGTTGCTAAGCTTTGAGTTTGAAGGGGTTTTTTGGGGTGTGTGTGTATGCGTGTGATGAATGGCCAAGACACGCGGAGGTAGTTGACCTAGTGGCATGTATTTACGTACATTATATGTCTCCTTGTCGAATAGCCTTAGTAGATAGAAGAATTTCGACGCGGAGATTTGTTATTTAAAAAAATTATCTTACCTATTTTTTTTTTTTTTTAATGGGTGTTTATCGTTTGTTTGTTTTTTTTTTTTTCATTATGATTCGTGTGATGGCTGTTTAATTTAATGTGTGGCTTATTTTGGAGACGCAGCCGTAGTAATTCTCTTCGACGAGAGTGCAGAGTGGTCTGCGAAACGCTTTTTAAAATCGATAGGGCAATTTCAAAGCGAAAGCTAGCGTTCCTTTTTTTTAATCATTAGGCTTTCTTAGTTGTAAATTTATCTCTCTAATTTGTGTGTGTGTTTTTTTTTGTTTTCGTTTTTTTCTTCTTTCTATTGTACACATTCCAGAATTTAGAATTTACGCGATAGTTTTTAAATGTGGAAGTTACCTTTTAACGAATTGTCGGCGGCCAGTACTTGTTGCGATAAGGCTGTGATGACGGTGGCGAAAGCGAAATTTTGAAGGAAAAAAAAAAGTGTAGAAGTACGAGAGGTGTAGAATCGATCCGGGCGAAGGTCTCCAGAGTTGATGAGATTTGTTGCAGAGGGAAGGGAGGAAGGGTGGGGTTTTTTAAAGTGAAAAAATATGACTTTTTTGGTTGATTTTTAAACAATTTTTAAGACATGTGAAAATGGACGGTTCGAGTACTTATTCTCAATTTTAAAATTTTACTTCGTCTGTGAAATTGATCTAAAAATGCAAAATTTTCGACATAATTCGTTCCTAAAAAATTATGAAATAGAAAATTTGACAATATTTGGTGTTTCCCCCTCCCCCTCCCGAAATAAACAAATTAAAAACGTTTTTCTTTGATTGTAAAATTGGGGGGGGGGGAGAACTATTAATATATTGATGAGAATCGGTTTAAATTTTTTTCTAAAAAAATCAAAAACTTACAAATCGATGGAAAATATTTCAGATAAAAATTTTTTAATGAATTTTTTCTTCTTAGATTGCAGATTTTTGCAAAAAATTCGTTTCCCTTTTTTTTCAAAAAAATTTTTTAAATTGACGAAAAATTTTCAAAAGAGTTCAATGATTTTTACGAGTTTTTTTTCAAATTTTTTCATTTTTTTATTTATTAAAAAAATTGAGAAAATGTTCTTCGTATTTTTTTTTTTAAATCAATCAAAAATTTGATATATTTTTTTGTTGACTTCAATCCCTCTCCTAGCCCCCCCCCCCCAACTGTCTTTTTCTTGGTTAAAAATTAAAGCACGAAAAAGAGTGTTTTTTGCACCTTTTTCAAATCATTTTCTTAAAAATCAAAAAGGGAATAATTTACTTCGACGATTACAGTTTCTCCTTCCTCCACCCCTCCCCCCTCGGCCCAAAAAAATCTTGAAGATCTAATGACTTTTTTTTGTTGAAAATTATGATGCAAAAATTATTTTAAAAAATTTTTCTTTCATTTTTATTATGTTTTTCGTAATTTTTTTATCATATTTAAAATCTGAAATGAACTAATTTTCCTTGTCGATTACATGCGTACAAACCCCCCCCCCCCTCCAAAAAATAAAAAACCGAGTAAGTACAAAATGGATTTAGAATTTTATTTCAAAAAAGTATGTTCTTGGCATTTTTTAAATTATTTTTTCAAATCACAAATGAAATTACTTTCCTTGTTGCTGTATCTCTCCTCTTCCCCTCCACCAACCTGAAAATTGTTTCAGAATTTTTTTTGAAAATTGAAGCAAAAAATGATTTTTTTAAATTTTATAATAATTGATGGAAATTTTTAAAAAATATTCCATTTTTACAATTTTCTAATTTTTTTCGTAATTGGAAAATGAAATAAGTAGGTACCTACCTACAAAAAAAAATATAAAATAAGATGAAAAATGGACAAAATTCTGTGGTCTAATTTCTGTCATATTTTTTCAACAGCATCATCTATTCTCTAAGGGGTTATTTTTTTTCTCGAAATGAAAGACCTATCCATGGTCAAGGAAATATTACTTTTTTCGAAGCTGCAGAAAAAAAATTGTAAGAGGCTCCGACGATCTTATTCAGTCCTATGGTCAACCTAAAATAAGCGCAGCTCGAATGCATCTGTAGTATCTGTGATCGTCTCTGTGTATCTGTATAGTGTAGTAAATACCTGATGTCTACATTCGATACTCATTTTTCTCGAAAAAAGAAAAAAAAGACTTGAAATCACTCGTAATTAATTTTTACCCTACTTACCCTCACTCTTTCGCGTCTACGTTATATTATATCATTATTAAAATCTGGAGGAAAAAAAAATTAGGCGATAATTCGATGTCCACGTCACGAAATTCAATTCAATTCGGTCTTCTTCGCGTTGCAAAAATACCAGAATGAAATAAATCTCTTCGAAATTAAACGAAATTAAAAATGAAAAAAAGCGAAAACGAAATTCTATCTCATTTGTTAGTCTCGATTCGTCATTCTTGTTTATTATTTTCGTCGCGGTATTAAGATTTAATTTGGAAAAAGGCAAAAAAAAAAGATCCTGTAGAAAATGGAAAAAATAATAATAATAATAATAAAAATATTACTATAGTAGGAAATTAAATTACGAGATTTCACCATCATCGTACGACTACGCAGAAGAGAACCGTTCGTTCCAAGTGTATGGAAAAAAAAAATCCTACACTCGATACCTAAATTACTCGTCGATAGTTAATTTCTTTATTTACAGTAATTTTACACGGTTCTGTTGTGCCCAAAATACAGGTATTTTTTATCAGGGTCGATAGATGCGAATCATTCGATACAACCAGTCTGGTCTCTGGTAAGTATTATCAAAAGAGAGAAGGCTTAATTTGATCTCAGCAAGTACTGGAAATGTGGCGTAAATTGTTTTCTTTTTCGTAATTATTTTTTATTTCCCTGTTTGGATGTTGATTTTGCAATAATTTTCAAAATATAGCTTCAGCTCTAAATACGAGAAGATCTGCGAATGTTTGTGTACTTGCTCTCGAACTCGATGGCGGCCACCTTTAGCAATATTGCGAGATAAACAGAGGAGCGTTTTTTAAATTTTTTTTACTGTGTAATTTGTCTGATCCTAGTCATAAATACGAAAATACAATATTTAACGTGTACCTTAGCCTATGTAATGTGTAAATAAGGTGCGATATTATTTTATAGGACGATTTATTATTCATTTTTTTTTTTAACTGAAGTAATTCCGGCTTCTTTTTTTGAACTATTATTTCGTTATTATTATTTTTTTTTACAATATCAATTCCGTTACTCGGTGTATTTTTTGAGAATGTGTGTGGCATTGAGTTTACGTGCGTAGAGAAAAAAATTCTAAATTATAGATTACGTTTAAAAATTTATATGCTGCCGATGATTTTTGCCCGTAATATGCGGTTTCATGTGTACTGTAAACATTCCAGAATATTTACCAAAAAAAAATCGTATTTATAATTTTAGTAAAATTACTCTTATTTATTTTTGAATTACGAATTCATTTTCCCCCCGTATTTGATTATTATTTATTTTATTACTCGCTACGATTTCAAAGCCATGTAATTTTTTGTTTTTTTTTGGTTTTCGTTTTAATATGGTGATTTAAACTGTGTGATATCGAAACACATTATTGTATTTTAATGTGATAATTCTGTATACTTTTTAAAAAGAATTTTTAAAAAAGTAAACTATCTACGACCTACAATGTCGATGAAGTTTTTTTTTTCTTCTTCTTTCCATTTTACTTACAATTAGACAAACCGATTCTATCCTCGAAGGGCCTAAACAATATTACGTATCAGAAACTCTCCCCCCGATAATGATGTTTTTACCATGTTTATTTTATTACATATTATACGTATCTTTTTAATAGTTACGATTATCTACGAAATGAATAGAGAAAACAATCATTATTCCTAGATTTCGTTTAAGCTTCGTTCTTGTTCATTCTATTATTTTTTATTTCCAGATTATATTTTATAAATATTTTTTCATCTTGGTGTGTATAATTTGTCGTATGTATATTTTTTATTATTTTTTTGTTACATTTTTTCTTTTCGTTTCGTTCCTGTCTTTTTTTTTTTAGTATTTTTATGGCATATTTTTTCTCCTCTCCTCTCTCTATATTATATCTTCTTATTTATGTATTTGTACGTGTTTGTTATTTTGAATTTTATTATTTTTTTTGTACAGTTTGTATTATTTATATATATATATATATATATACGAGTGCAATATATAAACGAATAATTTATAATCGCTTTTGTATGTAATTTTCCATTCGTTTTCGTTTGTTTGTTTGTTTGTTTATCTTTTTTGTTTGAATTTGACGATGAATTTTTTTGGATTTTTTTTTAAATACGCGATGATGCGATGTGTAAGTGAAGTGTGGCGTGGCGACGTTTCTTAAATTGGAGAGGGGAGGGGGTGTGAAGTGAGGAACGAGTATGAGCCTGAGATAGGTACCTTTTTTTCTAAAATAATAATTACTGTTTCAAAAAAAACGAAAATTTTTTCAAAATTTAGCAAACCGTAGGATTTCTCGGAAATTTATGGATTTTGTTTTATTTAAATCGAATGTTTACCTCCTTTAATTATAATGATAGAAAATTCACCGCAAATGTTTTTTGAAAAATTTGATAAAATTTGAAAATGATGAAAATTAAACCAAATATTTTGAGGAGAAAAAAATCATTTTTTTCAATTTTTCGATTAAATATTGGCCAGACCTGTAAATCAAGTATTTTTTGTTTTGATTGGAAGAAAATGAAATACAATAATTTTATTCTCAGTTGAATGTTTTGGCTTTAATATTGAAAATTTTGAAATTTTTTTGAAAATTGTGTCGAATTAAAATTACTTCAAATTAAAAGTTATATTTTTTTTCATTTTTGTTATTAAGTAAAAATTTTAAGCAAACCAAATTTTAAAAAAAGGGTACTCATTTGCCTTTGATGAGGGGAAAAAAATTGAAAATAAAAACTATGGAAAATGAATTGATCGTTCAACTTGAAAATCAAGTAAATTTCTGGTAAATTGAAAAAAATAGCAGATTTCGATACGATTTCCTTTTTTGATCAATTATTTACCTTAAAAAAAAAAAAAAAAATTACAGAATCATATCCCTTGAAAACCTTTTTTAAATTTTCGTCAAATGAATTTTTTGATCGAATTTTTGCTTTAAAAAAATGAATTGGATTGGATTGGATTACATTGAATATTCAACGTACTAATCAAATAAAATTTCGATATTTGCTGGTAAATTAAGTTTTTTTTTTTTTTCATTTGGAAAAAAATGAAATACAATAATTCAATTTTCATGTCATTAATTTAAAAACAAAAAATGATGATGATTTTTTTTTTAAAAAGTAAAAAAAAAAAAAAAAAAAAATTGAATACTCAACTTACTCAATTAAAATTTTTCACTTTTTTTTGGAATTAAAAAAACAAAAATTGAAACCATTTGAAGTATAATTTCATTTTTTTTTTTTTTTTACAATTTTGGTTTGAAAATTGTTTGGAAAATTGTGTCAAATTAAAAAATGACCTCAAAACTCAAGAATCATGAATTTTTTTTTCATTTTTTGTAGCATCAAAATTATTTTGAAGAAGTTTATAAAATTTTTATTAAAAATTCTGAGTGAATAAAATTTTGAAAAATAAATTACAATTTTATGCTTTATTTGCCTTTGAAGAAGAAGAAGAAAAAATAAAATACGAAAATAGCAGATATTGAATTGCGGGCTTAACTTGAAAATCAAATAGATTTTAATTTTTTCTGACTAAATTGAAAATATTGGCACATTTTGACACGACTTTTTTTTAGATCAATGATTTGCCTCTGACAAAACAAAAATTATAAAAAATATTGAAACCAATTTTGAATCACATAAATGCCTTGAATTTTTTTTTTATTTATTTTTGTCACATGATTTTTTGATCGAATATTCGCCTTCAAAAAAAAAAAAAAAAAAAAAACTTGAATTCAATTAATCCGTAACAAGAAAAAAAAAAAAAAAAAAAAAAACTTGAATTCAATTAAATATTCAACGTACTGATCAAGTAGAATTTCAGCTTTTTCTGTTCAATTAGTTGATAAAAAAAATTGAGAAAAATAAATGTTATTGAAATTTAAATGTTCCCCATTGAAAAAAAAAAGAAAAAGAAAAAGTGGAATTGGATGTTGAACTTACTAATCATCTCAATTTTTTTTAATAATTATGAAAAAAGAGCAGAGATTGGAACCACAAAATTCTAAAGAATTATAGTCCCGGCCCGAACGGGGGTAAGGGGGAAGCTTGCCCCAATATTTGAAATTTGTTTCTCCTGGAGTCGGAAATTTTTGACTTCGGAGCAGTAAAAGTTGAGTTCTTGAATCGTTGTTATTGGCAGGTTTTCAAAAAAGAGTTGAAAATTTTGAGATCCTCCCCTCCACTCACTCCGTATTTTTGACTTCGATACGTCCCCGAAGAATTATTCGTATTCTTATCGATTTTGAAAAATAAATTTTCCTTTGCAAAAATTGATTTTTTTTTTTTTTAAATAGGAAGTGAAATCGAAATCGAAATCAATTCCAATGTAGTATTCTTTTATTTTTCAATCATTTACTTTTCAACTTTTTATTCAAACTGATTTTTAATCAAACGACTCAAGTACATATTATCTAATTGAAAAAAAAAAAAAAAAAAAAATGAAAACAGACTTGACGAAAAAACGACTTAATTTCTGATAAATTTAGCTCGTAACATCTTAATCTCGGTTTAAATAAAATGAAAAAAAAAAAACGAAATCAGTAGGGTGCAGATATGAAATTAAAATGGCGAAAATATTCGCAGAATTTGAGCTCGAGACGAAAAGATATAATTTGACGATTTCAGCATTCTGTCTCTGCTCGGAATAGTATCTTTTGAAACGTCTGTGAATGAAGTTCTGATAACTAGTAATTAATAAAAATAATACATAAAAGGCTCGAACCGCGTCAACTCGAAAGCAGCGTTCCGTAGTTTTTTTTTTCTTTTCTCCTCGTGCTAATAATATACGAATTTGTATACTTAGAAAAGATAAAAGAACAGCTTATATAGCGAAATAATCCGAAGATAATTTGAAATTTAAAAGCAGCGAAGCTGTTTCGGTTATGTTCAAAGTGTGAAATTTCCTCGACACCGGATACCTACACCTACCTACCTACCTACTCTGACGAATGAAAGGATAATTCGATTGAGAATGAGAATTTAAATAAACATCGTTTCTTAGGCTTATTTGCGGCTGAAAATTTAGCTTTTTAAGGAACGTCGTCGCTCGTCTTTAAAAAAAGGTCTTTTGAAGCGGGACGCGTTTCAAACTTAGTCGAATTTATTATGTAAATAAAAATAGCGTTCGGGAGAATTTCATTTTTTTTTTTTTTATGTTTTGTATGAAGTTTTGGTCTTATTTGTACGCGCGTTGATTTTATATACATATTTGTACTCGATTTTTTTTTTCATTTTCATTTACCTTAACATTTTTATATGTATTTTTTTTTTTTTGTACGTGAAATGCATTTAACAAGTAACTTTTTAATTATGTGTGAGTGCGTATCAGTGTGTATTTTTATTCGATGTTAATTTATAAAATTAACCAATTTTTTCTCTCCAAATATAAAGGATGATTAACAGCGTTGTTTGGCCTCCCCTCTATAAGGTTATATATTGTAGATTAATTATTATTGTACCACACTCGGAGATTGCGAAATACGATGTTGATTAGTTTTTATAGAGGTTTTTTTCTTTCGAAAAGAGTTTGTGTATTTTTTTTATTTTATTATTTTTTTTTTTTGTTAAAGCAAGATGTTAATCGTTCTTTTTTAATTATACCTTTAAATGTTTATATTCAGAAAATGTCATATCTGTACTTAATTTTTATGTGTGTACGATTTGTATTCGATGTTGAATCATTGTGTAATAAAAAAATTTTCAAAGTGATGCGTTTTCGATTTGCTCAATTATTCTCGTTGAATCTTATTTGTATTGATTTAAGCGCGACAATTTTGGTGAAACTTGAAAAAATTGATTTTTCAATACATAGGCGCTGGATTTAAAAAAAAAAAAAAAAAATAGTGAAAACTTAAATTTTTCGTGTTTTTCCAAAATTATCGCGATAAGTGTCTACATTGGGGTAATTTTACTCGCAGAATCTGAATTTGGCATTGAAATTTTTATTTGACAAAAGTTGACTCATTTAAGGGTGGAAAAGGTGTGAAAAAATCAGTTTTTTGCATTTTTGAAGGTCTTCCACCCCTATAAAAAAATCTGAAAAAAATATATGTTGTACATCTAGACTGGGTACACATTATATATTTTTTTCATAATTGCACCTCTGAAAGGGGTTACCAAAAT
>FIZT01047990.1:0-23297 GCA_900065295.1 Paracoccus marginatus
GATTTTTTATAATTTTTCTCCCTAATTTACGTGGAAAATACTTACTGCGAACGTACGTTCGTATGTAAGTTCGCGTTCACATAAATCTCAACGAACGCGTTCGCGTTCATCAAGAGCGAACGAGTTCGCGTTCGCGAACTTACTCACGTTCGCGTTCCCGTTCGCACAAAAAGTTCTATACGTTCGTGAACTTTGCCATCCCTGTTGGTAACAGTTGGTAATGATTATTTTTATTTTTTTTACAAATTTTTCAATTATTTTCAATTTTCATATTATTTTATTTTATTATCATTATGAATTCATGACTCTTTTTTGGATAATAAAATAATAGTATAAGTCCCTAATTTATTGTTTTCTTTTATTGCGTTAAAGAAAAATTGTTATTATTACAGTGATGAGTCTAATGTCAATTTTAATATTCACTTATTGAAGCACAAGTTACTTTTATTAGTTTTATTTCAAGTAGAAAAATTTCAAGATAATGCTATCATAATCATATATCATTTAGCTATCATTTTAATCTCTGCAGAAAATCTTTCGTCGTGGTTACCAAGTTGAATATCACATTAATCCAATATAATCTGAGAAATCTGTTCAAAATTTTAGTAAGTACCTACTTACTTGTAACTTGAATATGTAAAAATATCTCCAAATTTGTTCTGCTTCCTGCGTGAAAAATTTCATTATTTCGGAATGTTTTGCAAAATATTTGATACAATTGTGCTTTTATTTGTCACGAGTTTTTCAGTTCTGATCACTTTCAATCACTGTGATCATGATGGTCACATTCATAAAACTGCGCTGATCATAAAAGAAGGGAAACAAATCAATAATTTTGATTCAATAGCTGATGGAGTTTCAACTTTCAGAGATTTGTTAAGACAGAGTTGCATGTTTATCGACAAAACGTTACTCATCAAAGAAGTTCTGCAAAATCCGCATACGGTGCAAATGATTATTTGCCCAAAAAGTTGGGGTAAAACAATTAATATGGATATGATTAAGACATTCATCAGTTTGCAAGTCAATTCAAAAGGCGATGTAATATTGCCTATTGAAAACACTCCTACTTATAAATTATTTCAAGATGGTATCATAACTCATAATGATGGCAGAGAAGAAAAATTACCATCTCCTTTGCTAATTTCGGGAGAAACTCAAGTAATCAGTCGTTATTTAGGACAGCATCCTGTAATTCATTTAAACCTGAAAAACACCAGAGGTGAGAACTACGAAGATGTTATAGGAAAAATAAGGAAAGCAATTCACATTTCTTTCGCAGAACATACCTACTTGTTAGACGCACTTCACAATGTAATTAATAACCAAACTGTGAGAGTAAAAGGAACTGCGCAAGGTGATTTGGAAAAATTCAATAAAATTTTACAGGAACAAGAAACCACAGAACACATGGAATATAACTTATATTATTTAAGCGTTCTGCTACACGATCATTTTCGAAAAAAGGTTTTCATTTTGATAGATGAATACGACGTTCCCTTGCGTAGTATATATTTTAACGGAAAATTTCCAGCAGCTGATGTGAAAAAATTATTAATTTTTTTTGAAATATTTTTTGGCAGTATTTTCAAAGACAATCCATATCTCATGAAAGGCATTATAACAGGCACATTACGAATAGCTCAACAAACAGTATACTCGAAATGGAATAACGTTGTAGAATGCAATATTATCCATAAACCTAATCCGGTTCTTCAATATTATGGTTTCCATAGGGATGAAGTTCAGCAACTATTCGAGCAACATCGTGTTTTACGGAACACTACAAAAGCTGCAAAACGATGGTACAACGGATATTGTCTAAGCGTGCGAAATGATACTATACAGCAAGTATATAATCCTTCATCGGTGGTAAAATTTTTGAAGACCAAACATATTCAGAGTTACAGGCAAGATGTAGAAAAAACTGATTTTATAGAAACAGCGATTCGTAAAAGTAGACTAATAAGAAATAAAATTACCGATTTACTTCAAGAAAACGTCATACTAATTAACATGGATCATTTACGTTTCAGCGAAGAACTGCTGCTAAACTTGAAAGAATTATTTCACACACAGATGGACGAATATAGGGTCCCTCCTCACATTTGCGAATTATTTTTTTCCTATCTTCTACAAAAAGGATACCTGGCTATAGCGGACGTTCAATATGATACTTTGACGGTGATTCGGGCGAAACTACCCAACGACGAAGTAGCGTACGAATTTACTCAAAGGTTAATTTTCTTCTATTCAGACAGGTACAATATCGACGATGCTATCCTACTTAATGCAGCAGAGCATCTCGGAGAATTAGTGCGAGACGAAGTTTTCGATGTGCTTGCTTTTAAAGATACGTTGAAAGCACTATATGCCAGTTTAACACCGTTTGAAAATATTCTAAAAAAAGTCGGTAAAGAGTGTAATATTCAAAATAATGAAGATCTCGTAGCCTCGGTGATGTATGTTGTCGCCTTGAAGATGCAGTGCATTTCCAAATTCGAAGCCAAAGTGTATTATAAAAGTAAACTTGGAGGCGATATCGTCATATTCGAAGAACATTTCGATCGAATCACTATAATAAGATGTAAATACGACGAAGCGTGTTCCGGTATAGCTATGGAAGAAGCATTACTATCAAAAGATGTCGTAGAAAGGATACAGTTTATTAAGAGAAGTACTTATATCGGAATGAATATCCATCCGAATGGAACCACCGATGTCACAGTTCACGTCCAAAATCCCATAGGCTCGGACGAATTTCCGATATATTTCAATAGGACCACAAACAACTGGCAGTTATTAACATGGCCTAACGGCTCAGAAGTCGATCTTTCTTGGTTGGATCAAGAAAGATAGAGACCAGAGAAATACCTTGCTAAAAAGTTGAGTACCTACTTCACCCACTAAATATGATCAAAAATAAGCAGAACATTCATCACTCAACAACGTACATAACCTTTTCTGAACTTTTTTGAAAACGAAATTTATTACGTAAATTGAAGTAGGATTTAGATTTTCAACAGGAAAAAAATAGATGCTTAGGTATATCAATAATGAAAAATAAGCAGCAAGAATAGTACAATACACATCTGAAGTAACTGTTGAAGGTGGACGAAATAATTACATGAATAATTTTTTCCCTTCGGTAACAAAATCACGCATCTACTCTAAAAGTATAACTAAGTAGTAAGTACTACCTATTTTGAATGTAGTGTCAAGTATGTACAAAAAAATTATAAACAGGTATAAAATAAAAAATAGTAAACACTATAAAAATGAATCAAAGTAAAACAACCTGGAACTGAACAATGTGAAATCACAAAGAAAAGACAAGAAAAATGATATAGGTACCGCAAATGCAACAATCTTTCACAGGAATTTATAGTCAAAAATAATTATTTTTTTCTTTTCAAAAATGTTGTTCGTTACCTTACTGAGTAAAATAAATTCTGATTACAATTTTAAAAAAATTAACAAAATTTTAAAAAATTGATGAAGATTATAAAAAAAAAAAAGTTGAAAAAAGTATTACCACATATTACTTCATTAAATCTAAGCGATATTACTCACATGTATAGGATAATGAACAAAACGGCACATGAATAGGCCTAATAAATAATAAAAATAATGGTAAAATGAAATGAAAATTTCACCAAGTGAAGTAATATCGCACATCTACCAAGTACCAATAAGAAAAAATTTGACTAGAAAATTTCAGCCATAATTAAAACGACTAATGAAGTCCAACCTGAAAAAGGTCTTGCACCTTCACCATGTCCTGTGCTGTCGTTGTAATGTTCCCATAAATATCCTGTTCTATTATATTCGGAATAGACATTATTGATGATATTGTTTCGCAATTCGTGATACAAAGTGTCAGCAAGTTTACTATACGGGCCGAGCGTACTACTGTAATACTTCAAAGCTCTCACCACTAAATAGTTTATATTAATCCAAATAGAACCTCTCCAATAAGGACGATCGTCTTCAGTATTATCTTTCATGTATAAAGGAGATTTTTTAGATAGAGATCGTAATCCGTAATTAGTCCAAAGTAATTCAGGGTCGCTGAGTTTCTCGAGAATTTTTCCAAGCTTAGGACTGTCCGGGTCGATTATCTGCGTAATTAGGGGTAAGAGACTATTGTAACCGAAAGTAGTATCGACGAGTCGATAAACTGGCGGTTTAAGAACGCGTCTCTCTTTACGGCGGGGACCGCGAGATTTTCCCGAAGGGTAAGCGAGTATCACGTCATCGGTATGCAAACCATAGTCGGCGTAGATTTCTTGTTTTTCTGACCAATGGTAGTGATCTAATAGTGTGTTATCTTTAAGGAAGGCGGCCGTTTCGACGAAACGATGACTAGGCTTATTCAATAAATTAGATATGGCGACGATTGTAGCTGCACTGTAGGCAATCCAGCATCGCAAATCGACGTGTCTTTCTTCATCTGTAGGATGAGAAGCTCTGGGATAGTCGTCAAAACCTGATGTTAACGTTTTAGGATTAAGTTCTCGAGTGGTGTTGGCATCTCTGCCACGCCACCTGTAAGTTCCGAGTTGATTACCTGTTTGGGTGGTATTGAACCAGTCGAACCAAGCTACTAATCTGGTGTACATTCTATCCAACGTTTCCAGTCTAGTCGACTGTTCAATTAACTGCTCTTCGAAATTTTGTATTATAAAATTCAAGGTTAAAAGAAATATCGGAGGGTTGGCGTTTGTGTTGACTTGAGTGACGAATTCAGCAGGTACGCGATCTAGAGCTTCTGCGCCAAGGATCTGTTCACGTGGAATCCATCCTTCAACATTCATCAAGTCGAACCAATGACTTATGATATCTAATTCGATATCCAAATCCCAAACGGACAGCAAAAGTCCATGAAATCCTTCATCCCATAGAAATCCTCTAGGAAAAAAGCTCCTTGAAGGTACAGCTGTATAAAGTGGCGCTTTCCAATATGGCACAGGAGAATCGGTGTGTTCTGAAAGTACTCTCGACGATCCGTAAAAATAACCGACACCTCCAATTAAATTACTAAATGCAGCTTTTGCGAATTTGACTTTGTCGCCGGAATAGCCTTTGCTACTGAGTTTGAAAGTATTTTCGAATTTGTCGTTGAATAACTTCGTATGTTTTTCTAATTCTAAATCGTAATTTTTACCACTCAAAGGTTCCGGTCGAAGAGCATTTTGCGATTCAAAAATTATATCTATGTCGAATGGTATTTTCAAGCTTAATTGCGTCACAAATAAATTGTTTTTTGTGCTCATGGAAGACACTTCATTAGGCAACGAAAATAACCGAACTAGGTTGTTTTTCAAGGCAGCAATCGAGCTCAGAATAGTTTCTTTAATAACATTGAGACCTGGGCATTTGGTAAAAAGAAATGATTCGTGAATAATCGTTTGAGTCACGTTATTCAATCTGATTTTGAATTTACCCAAGCCCTCGGTGTACCCGTCAACTCCAACCAATTCAAAATATTCCGGTAATATAGAACCAATCGTTTGGTTCTCTATAGCTGTGTAGAATATCAACGATACGACTTCTCCTATTCTTGACTTCATACTGGTATTGAAAGAAACTCTGGCTGTCCAGTCGCCGCCATAACTACCACGAAGTTTTTTCACAAATGAAGTAGTGATTTCAACACCATCGTCGTTGATGACTTGCACGCCAAAATTTTTACCGTCATGCGCCATCCACGAATAACCTTTCAAATAATCACTCTGTTCGCACCAGTGACGAATATCGGTTCCACGTTCAATTGTCTCGGGGTAGTACCACATGATTCCTGTAACTAGAGAATACGGATCACGAGTTTTCATACCAAAGTATACATTTGGTCGATAGCTACCCCAATACCGGTCTGGCACCGCTAAGCCAGTCTTTTGAACGATTTTTACTTTATTAAATGGCGTATTAATTCGAGTCTCTAAATATCCTTTGTATCCTATGAGGAAAGCTATAACGAGACAAAATGCTGGTATGAAGGTTCTCGGTGAGCACAAATAGGATGATCCCTCCTCTGGTTGAAATCTATCATTTTCGTTTATCGTTTGTTTCTTGGACGGCTCCATTATCGATATGATTCAACTATTAATATCACATAAAATAAAAATACATTATTTGCAATACCTTATTGAATAATCGCTGATAGAGTGATCTTACTTCACATATTCAGTTGAATGAAATGAGAGCAATTTGAATAACTTACACGGCGTGATACAATAAAAGCCGACTCAAATTTCTACGCAAATGTATGACAACTCAACAATTTTCACTTCATGATCACCGAAAGCTTGAACTTCGACAACTTTCGGTTTCGGTTCAAAAGTGATTTTAAAAGTTTGATAAAAAAAATCAATCAATAAACACAATTCAGAAAAGTGATTCCTGTACTGCCAGTTGCCACCAAGTACACACAGAGCAATTTTCATGGCGATCAATTTCAATAACATGATTTTTAAAGACATTATGGATTTTTTCAGAAAAATACGTTTTAAGAATTATTAACATATAAAAGTTTATTACTTAATTATAAACTGAAAATCTTGTTTGTCGCGTTTCCTTCCAAAAAAACTAAAATTTTGATGATTGTTTTTTCAAAGCTACTTCTGGACATCCTTCTGGATGAATGTTTTAGAATAAGTTCCCAGCGCAAACTCATATCCCTTTTGTTGTTATTAATTATTGAATGACCGATAAGATGGAATGGAACGAATGAGATAAAATTTTTTCGAATTATAAATTGAGGTTTAAGTAATTTTGGTTAACTTAAAAATGGCAGGAGTTTTGAAAAAAGTAATTACCTCAAACTATTTTGTCAAGATATGTTTGAATGAAATTAGACAGTGATGTTTTATCATGTTTTCAGACGACTGGACTTACAGGTTTAGCTGTTGCCAAAAACCCCGAACATAAACTTCGAGTAATCTATGGTAAAGTTTTAAAAGCCTTGAAAAAAATTCCACCTGAAGCAGCTTACAGAAAATATACAGAAGAAATAGTACAAACTAGATTGCAAGCTGTGGCAGATGTAAGTACTACCAAGTCTGGTGCTGAACTAATAACTACACATGTTGAACTGCTGAGTGAAAACTTGGTAATTAACGTGTCATTATGGTTCTCATTTTTATACAGAGTAAGAATTACGAAGAAATTGAAAAAAAAATAAATTGCGGTCAAGTAGAAGAGCTCATTAAACAAGCTGAGCAAGAATTACTTCTTGCTAGAAAATTTGCAGTTTGGAAACCCTGGGAACCATTGGTTTCCCAGCCTCCACCAAATCAATGGACTTGGCCTGCAAATAATTAGTGTAAGTATGTACTTTCGAAAAGTACGATTTGCTTTTCATTGTAGTTGTACGACGTACGTAAAACTGCTCTTTGTTGTTGTATTTGTATAAACTATTAACGTAAGTTGAAAAATGATATTATATTTAAAATAAATTCATTACAAGCTCGTAAAAAGAGTTAAGATTTTTACAACGAAAAATAGAACTGAAAAGAAAAATACAAATAGGTAATAAAATATTGTAACTGGTGTTGAAATCCCACCCAACTACGTACTATGCCGAACCGCTATCAATCACACGTAATGAGAGAGCGATATAATTAAAACTGTGGAGTGAGAATTATCTTAAATCAAAATTGGTTATTTTGGCAATAAATGAAAATTTACGTCAACCGAATAAAACCGGTAGATCACGATAAGTAATTGCAACTAAGTAAAAAAAAACAAACAATATATCACAGACAACGCGTGTACAGTTGCATTAACCTAATATATAATTCCCAAGTAGGTAGACATCTGTAGACATCAACGACTGAGCTGTTGTTTGTTCAAACTGTGTTATTCGGTTGTAGTTCGAGATGTGGCGCAAAGTTTTTGACTTCGTCATACACGTATTCTAAATACAGTTGTCACAAAAATTATTAAAAAATATTCATTTTTGCCAGAAAAAATTCACGTTCTTTTACCTTTCCATTGTTCTACTGGCAAGTCCATGTCCTCGAAACTCTGGTCGTAAGGAGGTGAAGTAGGTTCATCAGAGGGATCAGCATACGTTGATAAATATGGATGAGCCAGTGCTTGTTCAGCGTTTATACGTTTGTCGGAATCCAGTTCTAACATCAATTCTAACAACTGTATGGCTATAGAATTGTTAATTTTTGAATTAGGCACTGGGCAGGTAAATCAATTAATCCAATATGATATGAAAGCATCCAAATTTGCGAAATGCATCACTCACCAAGCGGATTAGCACCTTTGAACACTTCTTTAAAATCCTTCTTCTTCAACTTCGGTAGGTTATTAATATAATTTTTGGCCTAAAAATAAAGAATTTTCGTGGTAATAAATTGTAAAAATTTCTTCCCCCAGCATCTAATTGATCACATGAAACCTCAATTTCGGCAATGAATAATCATTGATTAACAGCAAATACTTGGATTTTTTAAACCAGAAGCACCAAGACACTATTTGGCGGTCCAGACAAAGGTCATTTTATTTCATGCGTGTCTTTCAACAATATTATCAAGCGTTGGTTGCAAAAGTCGACACGCAATGAAATAAAGCGAACATATGAAAAAATTTGCTAAAATCCATGAAATACTCATATTCAAACGCCACAAGATCGGTTGACATATTAGTAAATGCGATGTTTTAAAAAAATGATACGTAATAACATATCACTTGATTTATACACACGAAAACCCGTATTGAGAGAAAGCTAAGAGATAAGAGAATGCAGATGTACGATATTATAATACGTAATACTTCCTAATCATACCTCTTTGCTGGTTATTTTGGCAATACAGTCTTCAGACGGTGTTCCACAAAGAACGAGAACACGGTTTAAATGATCAAGGTCTAAATAAAATTTCGTTAAGGATGAAGTTCTGTTTTAAACTCAATTTTTTGCGCTAAATCTGAAATTTAGAACGTTCGTATTCGAGAAAAAACCTAATGCGCGTCCTGATTTGTGACACAGAGAATTATTCTATTTTATTCGCCGAGGCAGGTGTGTATTGTGAAAACATAACATAATTCATGATCAAAATTGAAATAGTGTATAATAAAAAATGTACTTTTGTTTCTTTCCTCATTATACACTCAGGTGAAAGAATGAAACTGAAAGGGATTAATTAAAAATTGATAATGTTTCAGATAACACGAACAAAGTCGATGGTTTAAGCAATAAGCTTTAGTAAAATGAATCAAGTTAAGAACATTAAAAATCGAAGGTATCTGTTTTAACTTTCAATGAAAAAAAAAGCCACACCTTGAAATACCAAAACATCAGCGTAAGCATTTTTGTTAAGTGTTTGAATCAAAAATAAATCATAAAACCGTAAATAATATAGAGAGTAGGTATTTTTTGTTTAGGCACCGAGGAGCGCAAAAAACTTACCGATTCGCTAGAAATTTTGGCCAAAAATTCTGCGCATGGGGTACCCAACAAGTCCAAAATTAAATTCAATTGATGAATGTCTACGTAAGTGATAAGGGGGTGTACTAATGAACTTAGTCGCTACAATAGGAACAAGGTTACAATACACAAGATTTATAGGTATCTGTTCTTTTTTCTTTTTCTTTTTCCTTTTCATCATTATTATTTATTACCATTATTTTCATTGGCGAAGTTTAAAGAACGAAAAACGATAATAGTATTAATTATATCGACTACAAAAGGATACGATCGGTGCCTGGAAATAACGTTCTACTAGTCAATAACTCAGCCATGATACAACCAACCGACCATATATCAACTGCAAAACAAGGTAAAAGAAATGTAACCAGGCAAAGTTCCAGCTAATTTAGTAAAGATAGATCGAGATAATTATACCAGTCTGATTGTAATGCATCCAGTTTAACATGATTTCCGGAGCTCTGTACCACCGAGTAGCCACATATCCTGTCATTTCATTTTCAGTAGGCCTCGCAAGTCCGAAATCGAGTATTTTCAATTCACAATCTTCATTAACCGCAATATTGGACGGTTTTAAATCCTACAGAGATCAAAATACGTTTTCACATTCTAAATTCAGCCTTGTGCTGATAGTGGCAGATAGCAGTACAACTTACCCTGTGAATTATTCCTGCAGAATGTATGTACTTTAAACCTCTTAAAATTTGATATACTAAAAATTGTACGTGTTCATCGGATAAACGTTGAGTTTTCAAGATATTATTCAAGTCCGCACCCATCAAATGTGTGACTAAATATCTGCAAAAAATAAATAATTTATATGGGTAGTAGATACTTTCTTGCGGACGGTAAATTAGAAAAAAATAACAGTAATGATTACAATTGATTGAAATTTCTCAAAGATGTTGCCGGTGTAAACACATCAAGTAAACCAATGACCTATAAAAAAATTTCAAAAATTAAACTTTTCATTTCATTTACAACTTCAACTAATTGATTAAAATTTTACATTTTCATGATTCATATGCTTCAACATTCTCAGTTCTCTATACGTGCGTTTTGCATGAACTGCTGATTGAAAAGGCCGAGCTAGTTTCTTGATAGCCACTTTTGTGCCATTTCGTGTATCTAAAGCTGAGCTGAAACATATAGCTCAAGTTAGACGTTTTCGAAAACAATTTTGCATTATTTTGTTAAAAGAAAACGAATAAGACTTTCGTCCAAGTGGAGTACTATTGATATAATTATTCTGATCAGGAACCTAATTTAAAAGAATAGTGGGTTGCATGACATTGGTACTTGGCCAAATTCAAATTTGAAAAAAAAAAACATAATTATCCACAAAATGTATCAAATTACTCAAAGTAAGGGAATGAATAAAAATAGACAATAATTTTTAACAAGGTTGATTTTGTTTCGACAGAAAAAAACGGTGGTTCTACTGAAGTAATTGAGAAAAGGTATGCATTAGTTTAACCTAATTGCAAATTGACTTTTTCTCAATCGATAGAAATTTATTGAAGTTTTTTGTCAAATTTGAACCATTTGAACATTGCATATGAATCTTACCAAACTTGTCCGTAGGCACCCGATCCAACTGGTGTTAGCATTTGATATCTGTCCGGCACTTCCCATTCTGTTTTATGAATTTCTACTTTGTAAAAAGGCATCTTTTACTTCATAATAATAGGTAAATCGTTAAGATCAAATCGCACTCGCACGCAATTAAATCAAACTTCAAGTATTCAAACATTGAAAAAAACAACGTTACGTATCGATATTGAGTTCATGAAGAATGCCTGAGCCTGAGCAGAAGAAAATTTAAATAATATCGATAGATGAAGATGATGATTCTTGATTAGATGCAATTAATTCAAATCACATACACGGACACACACATACATACACTAATATTAACTAATATACACCGACAGTACTCCGAGCTACTCCGAGGGTCACACGATACGATACCACGGATCACAAAAAATTTTCACAGGATTCGCCGATCCAGAAATTTTCAAGATGGCCACCGTATACGTCCATCTCGCTCCCTCTATCGCACTGGTAGTGTAAATTTTTCTTGAATCTTGTTGGTTTTTTAAACATTGAAGCGATTGAGATTTTACATCTTCATTTTTAATGAAAGAAATTGCACGACTAAAAATTTATTATGCATAGATAAAGTTCTGTTGATGCTTGCGGAAAATAGTCGAAGCAAAATTATTATGTCGTCTTACGGCGCTTTTAATTTTCAATTTTTGACACAAGAGGAAAAATGCTTACTTATTAGTTATTTCTTCAAACAAAAATCCGTTGCGTCCGCATTATAACCAAAAAGCTATTAAAAATACTTTTTGATCAATAATTTTCACTTTTATTCACATTTTTTTACAAGGTTTTTACAACAGGTGGTAAAATACAACATACAAGTAATAACATTTATTTTAAGTTTCAGTGTTAGGGTTAGCACTGTTGGCCAACTTTTGTAGAATTGCTTTAATTCTGAAGCTCGAAGGTCTTACACCCGCTATCTGATGCCAACATTCTTCCATTATTTTTGTAATGAATTTCAACGTCTGAAAAAAAAAATCATTAAAGACAAAACTGACGTTATTAAAGTGGCTAAGAACATATTATTCAATAGAAGAAAGTTGAGTGATGAAAATGTTTTATTACCGGATCAGAAGCCCATGTATCAGGAATCACTGGACGTCTCTGATCAACACAAACAATTTTCATCATTTCTTCAAATGATGGATCACCATGATCAAGACAATCGAAAAAAGGCAATTTGTATTCATCCACTTTTCCATTCGACGTCGTTCTCCAGCAGATTTCCCAAAAAACCAAACCAAGAGAATAAATATCTGCTCTTTCGAAAAATTTAAAGCTCTTTGCATTCATTCTGTAAAAAATCCTGATTATTAGAAAAAAAACTTGAAAATTTTTAAAATTTCAAAATATATACCAACACTGAATTTAAGTCTAAGACTTCAGGAGCCATGTATCGCTTCGTACCAACTCTAGGATTCGAAGTTAATGTCATAGAATTTGTCTTTTGGTAGTACGTAACCGCTAGTCCAAAATCGGCAATTACACATTCTCCATCCATTTTCATTAAAATATTTTTGCTTTTGATATCGCGATGAGCGATTTGAGGTTTATCCTGCACATCAATTCATTTTTTCAAGTAAAGAAGACATGAAAAATTATAGCGGGAAAATCGAATAGAAAAAACGAAAAATTACTTGTTCTCCGTATAGCTCTGTATGCAAATGATTGATTCCTCTAACGATACTTTGCATAATTCTAAACATCTGATTGTAATTAAGCGAATGGCAAACTAAATAATCGTATAGAGATCCTACAGCATGGTAATCAGTAACAAGCCATAATTGCGTAGTTGAATTACACGAAGTCATGTCTGAACCAATAAAGTAGAGAATATTCGGATGTTTAGCCAGAACAGTGCTAATGAAACAAAAAATAATCATACTACATATAATACTGTATAATAGCTATAAAGCAAGCAATTTCACTGTACTTTGTACTTTACCTATATATTTCCGTTTCACGTGTCCACGACGCTTCATCTTTCGAAAGGAAAATTTTAACAGCCACTTCGGTATCGTTCATCAGACCTCGCCATACCTCCCCATATTTACCTTTACCGACTAATTCCTTCAAAACGATTTGTTTGGCTAACGTTCTCTGCATTAAAAGAGGTAAACCAAATCCAGATCCTGATGTGATTGACTGTTCCAGATATTCCTTCAAAAATTAAAATCAATGCATCAGTATCACATTTTGTAATACTCAAAGTTTAAATTGCAATGCTGGAAAATGAAAATTACTGCACACTGCTACTAACTTTCAATATGCTGTCACCAACAGTAGTTGTACTTCTCATCACTGAATCACTCATATACGTTTTTTCTAAATCAATAGACATAGATCTGGCAGCTAGTATTTTTTTTCTATGTTTTTGTCTGATATAGAGTAAAACAATAGCTAGTACACCAAGTATAAGAATGGGACCAAGTACCGCAAACAATAAGGTCATCAGGTAGTTGTATTGATCTTCAACGCCAGACAATTTACTTTCTGTTGAGAAACAATAATTATAAAAAAAACACGCAGCTACACTCATAGTACCATCAGTGACAAAATAAAGTAAAGTGACAATTAGTGAATGGACTGAACCTTTTCGTATGTTTGTTGACAAAGGAAATGGTCCATCATTACAAAGATCTCCAGTACAGCACACAAACTGTAAATGACTTGTATTCTTTCCCATACAAATTGAAAGCAGAAGATCACTATCTTCACAACCTCTTTTAAAACGTATTTGTCCCTCGTCTTCCATCGAGATTTTCCAGCACTGAAAAAAAAAGTTCATGAATACAACCACAACATACAAAAGTCACTTGAAAGAATAAAAACGATTACCTTAAGAGCATTTTCGCAATAATGAACTTCTTTTGTATCGAAACATTGGGCATCTTCGCAAACCAAACACTTGAATCTAGGAACTTTGTAATTATTTCTACTGCGATACTTAGAAAAACCATCCTCCGAATCTTCATCATCCATGTTAATGACGCTGACCACCAATTTCCAAAAAACTTACTGATATAGGAAGGAAAACATTCGAAAAACAACGGCGGTTCTACGGAATAATTGAGAAAATATACGTATTAGGTAATTTAACCAAATTGTAATTGATTATTCTCTCAATTGATACTAACTTCTTGAAGTTTTTGTCACATTTGAACACTGAACATGAATCTTACCATCTTAACATCAGCTTTGATATATGTTTAGCACTTCTCATTCTATTTTACGAATTTCTACTTTGTAACTAGGCATCTTTTAATTTATAATTGTTCAATAATATTAAGAACAAGAAAAATTGATAAGCTCAACTTTGTATGTAGGTACCTACGTACAGTCGTTCATTAGCTTTCATTAGTTCATGATTGGTTCATGGGTTTATGAGTCTGAGTCATGTACTTCGCAGTTCGCGGGTTGAGCCGGTTGAGCTTGAGATAAAAGTTGAGAAAACAAATCCGCGACGACGCAACGTCCTTCCCCATACGCATTTTTGCATTTTTCACATTTTTTCGCGGCCAAGTCAAGGTTCATAAAGAGCAGAACCAGGCTACAAGAAACCAACAAGAACAAGAAACCCAAAGTCCCAAACCCCTGCCTGCCCGCGCCCACCTGCCCTTGCCCTGTCTTTCGTTGATAACAAAATTTACCTGTGATAACGTGTTGACGAAAGCAACACAGCTTGGTTTACATTTTTTCATTCCATAAATCATCTTCTCTTCTTCTCTTCGAGTTCGATATCGTGCGTCGCACATACATCAGTAAAGTGTTAAAGGATTTATAACGGTAGTTGCAATTTCTAGTACTTCGGCATTTCATGATTTTCGAGTGTTTGCAAGTTTCTGAACACCATGCGCCCTTTATTCAGTTACATTTTTCAAAAAAAACCAGTATTTGGATCGCCGATCTATCGTACTTTTTTGATGAGTTGTAAGCGATCGAAATCTGTAGTTGCTTTACCATCTTCGTTTAAAGAAAAACAAGTTGTTAGCACCATTCATGCATCAAAGTGGTGAGTAAATGTAGGCAATAAAAATAATAAATAATCAAAACGTCAAATAAAAAAAAAGTTTTCAGGTATTCCACCAATATTTATACACCTCCGGCACCTGTTGCTTTGACGGGGACTGCAGTGGCCAAAGATGAGAGTCGCGAATTCATGGCTGTTTTTCCAGACATTGTGCGTGATTTAACTGATGCTGGAAGACATTTGGACATTCCTGATGTAACTAAGTGGTATGCTAAGGTAGGTTTATTCGTGATTAATTTCTAAAAAAAAAATTGACGTCGTAGTCTTTCGAAGAATTCAGTAGAAGCGATACTTTTGCAGTGTTTAACACATTGGTATGATGTTAAATACGTGTCTATATTATTTATTTTGTGTAATTACTATTCACCTCGTAATGTGAAATGTTAATTTAGGTACTGCAGTACAATGTACCGGGTGGGAAGAAGAATCGTGGATTAGCTCTGGTTACTGCGTATCGAGTGTTCTGTCCACCAGCTGAGTTAACACCCGAAAATATAAGACTCGCACACGTACTTGGTTGGTGTATCGAGATGGTAGGTGCCATGTACTTACTACCTGTTATTTCCACCCTAATCGTTTTTAGATTGCTTATAATGAGATAATTCATCTTGCCAATTATTTAATTTACTATAAAATACGATTCACTTCTCACAAAAAATCAACCTATGAAACGTCGTTATAAAATTCCATCTGTAAGCATTTTGACGTTAATTTTTTGCTACGGTTCGGCGAATAAAGCCACTTGATACTTTATGATGAACCGAATTCGCATTAATTTTTTTCTGGTTTTACCTTCCGCTTTATCGCAATTCTTTTCTTTTTTACATGATAGAACAATTATTGTCCCGCTATAACAACCTTGATTTTTTTAAGCTGAAAAAATCTGTTAGAAAACTGTTGAAATTGTATACTTAGGTATCCTTTTGACCCTTACAGTTTTTGAACAATATATATCAGTGAATATGAATGATGAAAAAAAAAATTAACGTTCAATCTCCTTCGTCTCAATTTACATTTTGGAATAATCTACCGGGGAAGATGAATAAAGATGGAATTTCGGTTCAGAATAAACCACTTTTAACGATTACGATAGTAATCAAAAGAATAAATTTCAACTTCCTTTATGCATCGTTCAATGTGAAGCTTTATGCGGAAATTCGTGACAATATGCCAATCTTTTAATAAAAATATCATTTATGGTGGGAATTCGCCGAAGTGAATGATATTTGTTTACATGTTTTATTTCTGGTCAACGCAACGATAACATCGTAGTTCTGAAAATGGAGATGATTTTTTCACTTGTTCTAAGTATTCCATTTCGTATATAAATTAATTTATATCCTGGATGATTTTTCAGCTTCAAGCTTTCCTTTTAATTATGGACGATATCATGGATGAAGCTGAAACAAGAAGGGGCCGGCCGTGTTGGTTTCGCGTAGATGACACTAACAACATGGCGATCAATGATGGTATTTTGGTGGAAAACGGCATATATGTGATTTTAAAGAAGTATGTCAAAGATAAGCCGTACTATATGAACATTATGGAGGCATTTCATGACGTAAGCGTAGAAATATTCGTTAAATCAAGTTCAAAATCAATTAGTTGAAAGTATGCAGAAATGAATAGTGATATTTTGTTCGCAGACAATCTTAAAAACTTCAATGGGTCAATCGTTGGATATGCTGACGTGTCACGCTTTCCAAAAAAATAAGAAATTGGATAAATTCACAATGGATCGTTATAAAGCAATTGTAAAATATAAAACAGCTTACTACTCTTTCCATCTACCCGTAGCGTTGTCTATGTATATGGTAAATTTTTTCACATCTATAACATTATTGCATTATTTGTAACTTTCGATAATTATTGTTTTTTTTTGCGGTTTTCAGTCCGGTATATGTGATCCTGAAATACATAGACAAGTAAAATACATACTTCTTGAAATGGGACATTATTTTCAAATTCAGGTATCTATCTATTTGAAAAACATGCACTTGCGTTGATCATTACCACTTTTTCAAAATTAAACAAAAAATTAATTGTGTTTTAGGACGACTATTTGGATTGCTTTGGAAACGTAGACGTGATGGGTAAAATTGGTACCGACATCCAAGATGGTAAATGCACATGGTTGATAGTAGTAGCGTTACAAAGAGCAACTGCACAACAAAAACAAACCTTGGAGGTATTTAATTAGTAAATAATTGATATACAGTATATACACTTAGTGTATAGTTCCTTTACCCGGACACGTATAAAATTATCATTTTATGTTTACCTGTACAATATTTACGAAATTATATGTTTAATTTTAGCAATGCTACGGCAGTAAAGATCCGAAAGACGTCGAAATTGTGAAACAAATCTACAAAGATATCGGATTACCATCGATTTTTGCTGCTTATGAAGAAGACGCCTACAAATTGATTGTAGATCAAATTCAACAACTATCTAGAGGTGTGCCTCAAAATATATTTTTCAAAATTCTCGATAAAATTTACAAGCGAAGTAATTGAAAGCAATAAGAATTCATCATGATGGAAGACTGAATATCACTTAAGCTGAATCTCCATAATGATACAGAAAATTTTTATAGGTATTTTGAATATTTATAAGTAGATGATATGTGTATTTTTTAAAAATATTTTTTATTGATTGATTTCACTGGCAATTCGGTTACCAAATCATTTTGTTTTCACGATCATCTTAAAATTTACAATTATGTTACCGTTTTTTGCTGATATGATGCATTTGTATCTATTTTTATTTTTTTGAAAAGGTTAACACAATATATTTACTTGAAATAGTTTTTATTTGAGACGTTGTAATAATATAACCATAATTTATAGGAAAACAACTGAAGAAAATGTGGAATGATAAAGTGTTTGGGGCTGTCTAAATTTACTATACAAATACATCTAAAAATAATATATACATTCTTTTAAAAAACACATCATAATTTACATACTGATAGAATTACGGCTATTTAAATAGAACTGATGCCCAGATACTAACAGGGTGATCACATAAAGGCACGCTGCAATCCAGCAATTGAAAGCGTTCTGTAAAATGGGAAAAATATTTGTTACCTATAATGATTATTCCTGAAAGTTGGCTATTTTTCCAACTTCCTGATTTGAATGCACTTTTCAGTGAATTCAAAACTGTAGCCTTATCACTTTAAAAGAATGCACGTGAGGATGCCAACTCAATGACTAATTGCAGTTGAACTTACTCATTTGAAAGTATAAATAATTGTCCAAGTTCATAGAAATCGAAGTCATAAATATTCAAGTTTTGGTACTCACCTGATCATAGCCAACGTTCGCTTTGGTATAAAAGTCATCGGAACCTGTCACAGGTTCTTCTATGCCTGGTAAATCTTCCGCTAATGCCAAACTATGTACTTTATAAAAGAAACCCATTAATACCTGAAAAACGTGGAACGATTAGAGAATACTCAAATAACCTTTATTCCTGAAATGAAAAATATTTCGCTACTAGTTTCTACTTTGAAGCTTTACTCACTAATTGGATGATCCCCCATATGCTAATGATGATGCCACACAGGGACAGTGAAGGAGAGCACAAAGGCATCGTTTACAATATAGTTTCTACGCGTTGACGAAAATGCTTGAAAAAAAGTCAATATCAGATGAAACAAATTTTCAGAACTTCGACAAGTACTTATCAGAAATTAACACCTAACACACCCAAAGAAAAGGACGATTTTTTATGTTGCTATCACACACAATCAAGGTTCAGTATTTAGCCCGGTAGTCTTCCAAACACCGTCACGTCTTCACGAATCACCTCATACAAAATTTTGCAAGAAAACACCAAAAGGCAAAAACTTTAGCAAAAACATTCAAGAGCTTATTTTTCTTGCATTCCTGATTGGATGAATTATCATGACGCCAATGAAGTACATGAATTTATTTATTTTGAACTTTCGACGTTTCGACTTCGGCTGTTCGGTTTGCGATTCTTCTTTTAGCACCGCCTACGACTAAAAGTTGAATTGATAAAAAAATTGAAACAAGCTCGTAACCATAACATCCTCTCAATTTTATGGTGACTGGGTGAGAAACGTTTTGAGTTTTTCTTTATTTCGTTTTCTACGTTTTCTACACTAAACTTTTCTATTTCTATGTGATTGTAGTAAATAATGAACACTTCTTATTCATTCAACAGATACGTCATTCTACATCCCACATCATCTTATTATTCAATTATTGAAAGTTATACAGTTTCGGATTTGTCGATAATAATTAAATCAAAGTGATAATATGCTGATAATTTTATATTTTGATTATTTGTTGTCGTCATCGAAATTTCCAAAATGCTTAACGTGAAAAATATTTAATGTTGAATTTGATTTCATAGATATCATTATTATTATAGTTTTTGCACGCAAAAACAAAAATATTCAATAATCATAATGGTTGATAGATTAGGTAAGTTGAAAACAAACGGATAATATTATTCTTCTACCTGTATGCAATAAAATGTTGAATTTTCTGTAAAATATGAGTTAATGTTTCGATTGTTAATTTCATCGTGATTTTCGTTTCTAGTTAATAGCGAAGCTAATGCTCGCAGAATTTCAATGGTGGAAAGTTGCTTTGGCAGCTCGGGACAGGTAATAATTTCAAATATGCATGGATGTAGGTACTTGATTTTCTTCATGCTAGATTAAGTAATCACGATCATTAACATTTCGCAGCCTTTAGCTGTTCCGGGCCGCGTTTTGGTTGGAGAAGGCGTTCTAACGAAAGTTTGTCGAAAAAGACCTAAACCGCGACAGTTCTTCCTTTTCAACGATATACTTGTTTACGGAAATATTTTGATTAATAAAAAAAAGGTATGTTCATAATTTAGCTTGTGTTTGAGTGTACATCTTATTATGTGGTATTTTCAAGCCTTATGACTAATGTTGGTATTTCGGGTATTTCCACCAGTATAATAAACAGCATATTATACCTTTGGAAGAAGTCAAATTAGAATCATTGGAAGATGATGGCCGTACGTTTATTTCGTTCATTTACTTGTTATAATTTCTAATGATATGCGTGATTAAATTTTCGATGCATTGTTTAGAACTACGCAACGGATGGCTTATCAGAACCGCTTCTAAATCATTTGCTGTGTATGCTGCAACGTCTACAGAAAAACAAGAATGGATGGCTCATATCAATAAATGTATTGAAGACTTGTTGAGAAAAAGTATGAGGTGAAGTTATTTTTGCTGTATAATTTTATTTTAGTCACTGCTAATAACCATTCTTTGAAAGGTGGGAAAAAGGCCGTGGCAGAACATGCCGCAGTGTGGGTACCGGATGCCGAAGCAGCCGTCTGTATGCATTGTAAAAAAAGTCAGTTCACTGTGTTAAATCGACGAGTAAGTATTTTCACTCGCATTCCGTCTGAGGAAACTTCTCACGAAGAGAACAATTTATTAAAAATTACGTAATTCTGAAACGTTTATAATTTCAAACTTTTTTTGTTTTCTGCCCCGTATAGCACCATTGTCGTAAATGCGGAGCTGTTGTGTGCGGCCCTTGTTCAAACAAACGCTATTTATTGCCCAATCAGTCTTCCAAACCCCTACGTGTTTGCTTGAATTGCTACGACGAATTATCGCTTCAAAAAGCTCAGCAGATTAGCAATTCCACTAGTTATAGAAACAGTACGTTAATAGCCTCGTAATTAATTGAAAAAAATTCGTTTGCATATTGTGATGGAAATTATGATTGTATAGCGGTGCTTCGTTTTTTATTTTTAGATCCATTGGCATCACCCGATTCATCTGGGGAAGATGATTCGGACGACGATGAAGAAAGTAATCGTTCTCATCAAAATTATCACGATGCCCAGATCGAACAGGTATATTGATCTTAATTTCTGTTTTCAATATCGTTGAATGCGATAAATTTACGAAAAGTTATATCGTTTGTTTTTGTTACAGCCGAAATTTTACAGAGATAGTGTGAATCCGGGCAGCCGTTCATTAAAAACTTGCTGATATTTTTTGAGTATATTCATCACTACCAATCTGCAAAGTGAACATGTTGATTGTTGGATGTGTAAAAAAGTTTAATACACCTGTACAATGTCCATTGCACGGATACTAACTGCAAATCATTTAGTTTAATTTACAATTTACTTTTAAGGTACCATAACTGTTCGAATTATATTGTGATTAAATTTATATTATGCTGTTTTTAGTTACGTTACGATTTTTATTATATTTCTATTTTTTAATTTATTCACTTTAATATACGTATTTTAAGCGAAATATCTAATTTTGTTATCATTTTATAAATATACAATCATTTACGTATTTCGAATTTTAACCAATGAAACTCAAACAAACTGACAGTTAACGAGGTACGTTGATGAGGTAGATGTTAGTATGGTTGAAAAAGTGAATAGAATAGGTTTAAATAACACTTTTATTTTGAAACATTAATAAACAAGGTATACAAAAACGACTAAAATGACGAATATATCTTCTCAATTTCTCTTTTCTTGATGTATTTTAATGGACTTCCAAAAACAGTCCAAGAAATGAACTGTTTGTATTGTTCTTCTCTTAAAGGTGCTTTTAATACAACGGATGATTTAACTATTTCTGCGCATCGGCTTCTGTTATCAAGGGTGCCTAAAAAATGAAGAACGTTGATGAGTGTAAAAACTTATAGTGGTACGTTAAGCAAACCAAAAGTAAACCATCGACTTACAAAAATGATCGAAGAGTATTTGAAGAGCTGTTGAATACTGATCGGTGAGATTATATTTCAGAAGTATTGGTAAGAAGCGATAAATATCATCGATTTTATTAATGCTTAGTAAATAAGACAGTAATGAAGGAACTATCAATGCAATGCATTTTTGTAACTCTTCGTTTGACTCCAATAATTCATCGGCTAACTGTTGATCGGCAAACCATTCACTCAGAAATAAGTCTCTCCATAGCACAGTTAATAAGTAATAATCCTTAAATCGATCGGTGAATTCTTGAACAAATTCTTTTATAACAACGAGTTGAGCTTGACTTCGAGAACTGATCGCTTGAGATATTATCATTTTCAGTACTCTCTTGGTAACATCGTTCAAACTAGGATATTTATCGCAACATTCCTTCAAATAATTGACACACTTTGTACTGTTACCGCAAATCCAATAACAATATGCCAAATAATGCAAAAATTCCGCATTCTCTTGAAAATCTTTTTCGTTAGTAAGTTTACACAGCGTCCGTAACGATGACAAACCTTCTACCATACCAAAATTCGAATATTTACTCGCAATTGTGGACAATAAATTGCTCGGTAGAGGAATCTTTTTGTCGGTGCAAAAATGCATGATTTTACCAACTTCACTCAAATTCATGTTTTCCAGCGAAGCATTCAATTGATTGGCCAACATCTTAGAAATTATATGAGGATTCTTCGTATCCATGTCCGATATTATTTGGTCAACTTTGCTAGCAATCGAAAGCCCTTTACTCGGCGGTAATTTCTTGCCCAGTGGCTTTGGTGATAAATGCTCAACTTCGAGTTTCTCTGATTTATGGGATATCAGATCAGTGTAAAAATCTAGTACATCTAGTGGTTTGGATGTAGTGGTAGAATACTTGAATGTATTGGTAAATAGAACTTGTCTAGCGATAAGATTATAGCAATTAGAGGCCATAGATCTTTTTTTCAACATGTTTATCACGCTTTCAAATGCAGAATTCATCTTTTAGTTGTATTAGATACTCGGGAGCGCACATCCGATTCACGAAAACATTTCAGGGTTTGCTGTAAGAGACCTGTAAACTTGGTTACATGAAGTTGAGTCTGATATAATCAAAACTTCAAGAAAAGATGAATATTAAAGAAACTGCAATTCGCGAAACTTTCACTAACTTTCACAACTTTGAATAGCAAAATTAATTATTGTGATCATTCTTCATTTTGATAGGATTTTGAAATTGATAACACAACAAAACTACCATCAACATTACGAGCAGATCAAAGTATTGCATTTTTTTCGTTTTGTTTTTAGGGTTTCCGTAGGAACCCTTTTAGTTTCGCTTTTTCTTCTTCTAATTTCTAGTTTCTTTAACAGCTTCTGCTACTTGTAATCTGTGATTTTTTGATAATTTATTAATTTCTTTAACAACTTCTGTAAATTCTGATCTGTGTAATCTTACATAGAAATAGG